>JAAGKR010005868.1:0-45000 GCA_011419295.1 Clarias macrocephalus
AGCATATTTCAAGGCCTCTTTTTTGTCACCGCCAACCTCCAGTTGAACCAGTATAGTACAGCGACTGAAAACAATGCCACAACACAAAGCAAAAACAAAAAAAATAAAAAAAATTTTAAAAATTGGATGACTTTCTCCAAATGCTGATGGTGTGTCAAGTTATAGAGTCAACCTTGATTGTGAACTTTGTAGATTCTTTCTTCTCTTTAGCTTCAAGCAAAGCACATTCTTAGAGTGTAGTCCTGAGAGAGCTGTGACAAAAGACCACAGAATATTTCACCATTAAGAAACAAACAAACAAACAAACAAAAAAAGGCGAGCATTGAGAACTTTGTGAAATCTGAACAAGATACCTGTGATGCGTTCAAAGGAGCTGCTGTCAGTCTGCACTCTGTGTCTCTGTGGGTCCCAGCTGTCTGTTAGATGCTCTTCCCGTAAGTCCTGGCTCTCAATGCCAAACTCCTCACACGCAGCCTACAAATGTAAAATCATTTCCATGAACCCCAAGAAGCTGCTGATAAATGTGATTTAAAAAAAAATAAATAATTATTAAAGGTGACCAGTAAACCTTGAACACGGTGCAAGCCCAGATGTAGAAAGCCTCTTGTTGTCCATTGAGCTCATCTCCCTCTCCTACTGAAGTCACTCGTTTGGCTCCTAATTCTGCAAGCTTGTTATCCACAGCATGGGCAAAAGCACAAAACTGTGGGTACATCCGAGAGCCAAGGCCAAAAACACAGTACCTGTGTAATTTAAAGAGATTAGTCAAATATTATATATATATTTCCAGAAGTATCAGCAAATACTAACCTGATTTGTTTTTTAAGATTTTTAGTGTTGAAAAGGTACTTCTTGAACATCTTCAAAAAGAGAGAGAGAGAGAGAGAGAGAGAGAGAGAGAAAAAAACATTGTTTCCTAATTCTAATAAAATAAAACACTCAACATTTTGAATCATTCAACAGTTAGTTCCGACGGAGTAATCTGGTTAGACGAGAGGCAAGTGCTGATATAGAGCATAACAGCAATGGCACGTTTAACTATATATGGTATATATTCACTCCACGCCAGCATGTAGTTTTAGCTAGAAACTAACACATCTGATAACGTTATGTCATCTTAAACAACACTTTGTCTCATTAGTAATTGATTCTAAGTTGTTCTAAATTGACTCTGACCCATCCCTGTTTTTCTATTCAAGGCTAACGAGCATCTAACACAAGGCTGCATCCTAAATCCCTCTCTTACCAATCATCAAGGCCGCTACTTGGTGTGTGAAACAAAGGAATGTTTATCCTACAGAGTGCACTAGCTTTCTATTTAACACTATTTCGGATTCAAATTCAGCCATTGAACTTGGAAGTTAGCTGATATTCTAAATTTGAATGTGAGCTATACAGTAAATTCTTACTCTTGCTGGCGTTTCTGAAAATCACGCATGAGATGCACAAAACGAATGAACAAAGTAAAAAACCAAACCATTTTTCTAAATAAAAAAATGCAAAACCCTGGTGTGAAACATGATTCAGTACTGAGAATTATCCTTCACATACTGCACATGCATCGAGGCATGGTCTGCTACACCCCACCTGGCATTTGGCACATCAGGCAATCGCCCTTGTTGCCTGTGCCAAGTGCTGGTCCTGTCCAGGTGACTCTCACCAGCACTTGCTGTTATCCGGGGTCCATAAAACCACAGGAACATATGTAACTAGCAAATTTGTGCACCATCGAGCCCATACCTGTCCATTTCCTGGACAGTCTCCATTGCCGAATGTACTAGTCACCACCATGAGGAGACACTCTGTCTCAAGATCCAGAAAACTGTAGTCATCCATACAAAGTACCTGCGTTTCAAACAAACAGGAAAGGAATTCTCGTTCCGTACATTCAGCATGTGTGTACTGTAAATGACCACATACATATTTTGAAGACAAACAATTTATTTATATTTTTTTTTACCCTGGGATTGAAAGCACAATCGAATATTGATTTAAGCTTTTTAGCAAAGGTCTGTGATCTTCCAGTTTCAGTAGCATAGACGATGGTACAGGGCACTCTTTTTCCCAAGACAGATTTCATGAGGGTTTGAGAGAAGAGCACCGCACTGGAGAAAGAGAATTCATATATAATCACTTACTCAGCCTGCAAACATAAAAACATAATTGGAAATAATTGTAATAAAAATTTTAAAGGCTTTACATATGAGGATGAGTCTGGGGGAAGAGCACTCACTTTATCACACCTTTGAAAGTTAATCTTTGTTGCTTCTTCAGTTCTTTCTTTTCATCTTTCCATGCATGCGTTAACCAGGGATCAGACTTTTAAATAAAAATAATAATAATAATAATAAAAAATATATATATAATAAAATAAAATAAAATAAAATAAAAAAATAATAATAATCATAATCATAATTATTATGTTTAACTTTGCTACCTGGTAATAAAAGAAAGGGGACAGGATGTAGCTGATCATCTCCTGGTGGAACACAGGGGTCAGAGAGCCAGACATGGGAGGTACCAGCCAAACCCAGTCGGCAGGACAGCCGCCACGCAGGCGCAATTCAGTCTCCATGTGTTTCATGAAGGACTCCGTGGCAGAATGGTGGTCTGTTATGGTCACCTTATTTTTCTGCAGCCCAACACAAGAAGGAGAAATTTGCAATTGTAAGTAATCAATCAAATCGATCATATACTATGAATAATTAAAATTTAAAGATGCTTTTCTTTTTGTTGTGACTTTCTTGCATTACTTCCACCCTGGTAAATACTGACCAGTTAAACACGGCCATACATAGTAAATAAGGTTTCATAAAATGTGTAGTGTTTAAATTTATTCAAATTGTTGCATTTGGCTAGCGAAATTTACTTACCCTTGCCTGCAATTTATTTTTGATCAGTTATTATTACATTCACAGCTCATATGTGTGTATTAGGAAATTTGTTGGATTTGTATTTCTAAAATTTCTAAAACATATTCTCTAATAACATGTATGCCATCCCTCATGAGCCAAAAGTACTGAGATTTACAGTAGTGTTTCAAAGACATTCTGAAATTCGTAAAATAATACAAATCAAGATAATAAGAATAATTAGTAATTTTATGATATTTTGTTGATAAATAACAATAAGAGTTTAGTATGCAGTCCTTCATTCTTCAAAACCTGCTGGACCGGCTGAGCATCAAGTCAAAATGACATATTCAGTACTCCAATGTCATTTGCTCAATTCATGCCTGCTTAATCGCTTCCTTAAAATCGTGTACAGAAGACACCACTGTCGAACAGTTTTCTATTTAGGATTTAGGTCCTAAATAGAATAGTTCGGCTCTAGAAGCTGAACACCATTATCACGTTTCCAGTTTTTCAAAGGTTTTTTCGTTCATTAGTACAACTCTTTAGTCAGATTAGTGACATCACCTAGATTGTCCACTGGGAGAACTATGATTTCTTAATAATTTTAACCATCACTGTAGATACCATATAGACTTTTTATCAAGTATGTCTAAATCTAATTTTCACTACCAGATACAAGTTTGGAAACGCATTCTAATTCAATGGTTTTTAAAAAAAAAAAAATATATATATATATATATATATATATATATATATATATATATATATATATATATATATATATATATATATATATATATATTTATTTATTTATTTATTATTATATTTTTTAAACATTGTAAATATGAAATAATCTGCTCTGAACAGTTCATTGAAACACGTAGGCTCTAATCTGAGATGGTGTTAATTAATCAGAGATTTTGTCTCCTATAACAGTTAATGTTCTTTTGCAACTGCACTTGAAGATACTTTAGGGGCAAAACACAGATTTGGATCATTGTTTTTTTGTTTTGTTTATGTTTTAAATATAATACAGAAAATGTGTGTGCCAAAGAAGGTATTTTAAGGTAAGTTTATACAAAATAGAAGTGACCGATCTTGCTTCTCAAAAAATTCCAAGTTGCTAACTTCGACCGTTTTGAAAAGATGATTTTATATGTGCCCGAGAAAATCGCCATTTTTCAGCGTTATACTGTCTCGCTTCAAACAATAATCATTTAAAATGTAAATTATTCTTATTTCTTTTTGAGTATTGAAAAAACAGTAAAATTGTTGTAAGCTTCTAGAAGCATATGACCTGTAAAAATTGTTGCTTAAATTAAAGCATTCTGTGCAAAATGACAGATTATTCCCAAAAAAATCTGTAGTGTCCGTAACCATATCAAATTCATGTTGCAATATCTCTACAATTTTGCATTTTAGAATAATAAACTTTTTCAAGTTTATGTCTTTTCTTGTGAAATCTAAATTTAATCTGTAAAATGACCCAAATATATGTTAAAGTAATGATGGAGACTTGTTTGTCTTTACTTAATTACATAATTCCACATGTTATAGTTCATAGTTTCAGTATTTTCAATAATGTTTTAAAGAGTAGAAAAGAAAACAATAAAGACAAACCTGTGAATCCAATGGCGTGTCCAAACTTTTGACTGGTACTGCAACTTTTGTGAAAAATGTTTTTTTTTTTTTTTTTTTAATTAAAGAAGATAAATTTCGTAGTTTCTTTACTTAGGAACTTTCACCTGAAAACTGTGTATCACAGCAACATTGATGGCAACCAGAGCCTCGTCTTTCCACAGTGAAGACAGCTGGTGTGTATCCAACCCCATACAACGTCCAACTTTCTGGAGAAAGCATCAGAAATAGAAATTTGTTTAAAACTTCTTTAAGCTTACATCTTGTACAGTACTAAGTGAAATGGCTTTACCTCCAGGATGTTGTAGCGCTGAGGATCACAGAAATCCCTCACACCAATCTCGGTGCCCATGTACCAGCCGTTGAAGGGGCAGGCAGTAAACTCAAGACCACCAATCTCCAGCAACATGTTGGACACTACAGGTACTGCATACCATCTAAGGTTCAGACCTTTGAACCACTCATACCTGGATTTAAATCATAATCAATTAATAATCGGTGAATCTCATGTCTAAATACAAAGAACAGAAGTATTCATGTTAGCACCGTCAGTTGCAATGCTGATTTTTTAAATTTATTTAATTATTTATTTTTGGTGCAGTGTTGGGTTATGTTTTCTTCTTCTTTATATTTTTTGCAACTCTATTCTGCAGCATTGTCAATGGTTGAATGGGGAACTGTACCTTTAAAATACAGGGAATTATGACCTGACCAAAGTTGCCATCTTTACTTTCTATCTAGAGAACTGCGTAGCTTTTATTTATATTTTTTGGTCGACAGTAATTAGCATTATAAGTTGGATGCAATCTGTAAAGGTTAATCAGCATTTATTTTTGACTAGCGTTAGTTTGTAGAAATAGTTAAAGGTTAAAGCTAAAAATAATCTGATCAGCTTTAATGTAATGAGTGATATTATTATTATTTCAGGTTGAAGTCCTCGTACATGTCTGTGTGTCTCTCTGTACAGCAGAAACTCTCTGTCTAACTTATTAATACACAGAAATCACATTCTGTAAGGTCGAGTATCTGACGCCTTGTTTACACTAAGTTGTACTTCTTTGGTGCTCAGACAAATACACTCCCTGTTCGGTAATCGGAGAGAGAATCACAGATGAGAAATGGAAAAGGTAGATCGGATAAAGATGAAGTTTTGTCTTAAAACGACTCCAGCACATAAAATTCACTTATACCACTTCAGCGCTGTTATTTTAGTCATGAAAATATGAACTAATCCCAGGAAAAATATTCAGTTTAGCTTTTCTAATTAATATCTATTGGTGCAGGTGTGTTTAGATTGAGCGAGTAGCGCATTAGTAGCTTATTTTAAAGTAGATTATTAAATCTGGTGCATAAGTGTTCATGACATACCTTTTACTCAACATTTTGATTTTGCTTATGGTGCAGGTTAAACTTCAGGCAGAGATCTAAGTAATGCAAGTTTCATTAAATTCTGTCCAGTGGCCAATTTAAGACACGCCCACAGTTTGAAGCATGCGCACTACACTGTCAGAACTTGCGGTTTAGAATCTGGCACAAAACTGCTGATGGCTTTCCTTTCTTTATATACCTGTAGATTACTCCTTTATCTCGTTTTGGACGCAGTGTGTTATACCCCTATCTCAGCTACGTACGCAGGGTCAGCGCGGTTTCATGCGGGAGGTGTAAGTACGGTTCATTGCGATTCACCGCAAGTTTTTGGCAAGTTTCCAATCTTGCTGCATGAAAAATGAAACATCTTTAATTCTTTTGGTGCCTAACACCGCGTTTCACTGCATAGGTGAGATAGGGGTATTAGAATGCAATACGATATATTTTTGTTTCTTTTATTTTAGGTACGTTAGCCACTAAAAGTCATATGAAGGGCATTAAAATTAAACTGGGACTTGGGGATTGTGCAAAATAACAGAACATAGTTATAAGAGTAAAAACCTCCTTGATTTCTCTATATAATCCCCTGCTACACTAATGCACTTATCCTACTATTTCACTAGTGCTTCAATACCAGCAAGGTAGAAAGTTTTCTCAGTGATCCCACTTCCTGGCTTCATGTCATCATAACTGTTGAAACACTGGCTTTCCAGGAACAAGTATTTTTACAACAGCACTACATCAGACACACTGTAGATGCAGATGTGTTAATATGGCAGAGCTCTGCAGAACCAATACTTACAATTGTTCCTTGTCTTGGAGAACACCACTAATTGAGAGCTACTCTTGTCCCATCTCTGTGTAATGCCCTTAATGCTAAATAAAAAAAAACCTTCCTCTATATAATGAGATTACTTGACATTTTACTTGCATACAGGTTGAGTCCTGTTAACTAGTTGTCTAAATTCTTATGGCTGTTTGTGAAAATTTTGGGGGTTTCACAGCAAGGATGAATACTTTATGCATTTCTCCATTTTATAGAAGCCTAGTTTTGTATGACTGAAAATAACTGCTCAAGTGTGTCACTACGATGGCAGTCAAGTGGCCAGACTTTCCTAGAAAGATTTTGGTCATACCTTATAGTTCTCAGCCTTCTTATTTGCATCTTGTGGGCTCCAGCAGTCGCCTGTCACTGAAAGCCACATAGCGTTCAAGAAAGCTACTGTGTGACGCAGTAATGGGGTCACGTTCTCATGAATGAATGGGGAAAATAAGTGGTTTAATTATGGGAAAATGGCTTCTCCACTTATCCCTCATCTTTCAGTTTGAAGGATTTGTCGGTTTAAAGGTTCTTTTACTGCAGACCCTTCGGAGGAATGACTGGGAAATTTTGTTCTCAGGGCCTGAAGATTTACTTGGATTTTTAACCTGAAGTAGAAAGCAAGTTCAAGGAAAAGCAAGTACTGTAGTGTAAGAGACCATAAGCACCCCAGTGAGAGGTCTTCGAACTCAATGTAAACACTGAAACACTGAAATAAACAGAGCCAGTCGATGTCATTGACGGCACGGTGGCTTAGTGTTTAGCACTGTCACCTTGTACCACCAGGGTCCGGCTTTAATTCCCGCCTCGGGTCTGTGTGCCTGAAGTTTGCATGTTCTCCCTGGGTTTGATGGGCTTCCTCTGGGTACTCCAGTTTCCTCCCACAGTTCAAAGACATGCAGGTTGGTGTTCCCAAATTGCCCATAGTGTGTGAATATTGACCAGAGGTCCTATGATAGTTTTAAAAATGGGAATAAATACAATGGTCACCATTGTCTTATCCAGTTCAGGGTCACCTGAGGCCTAGAGCCTATGCCAGGGGTCTTGGGGCACTAAGTAGTGTATACCCTGGATCCTAGGATGCCAATTAATTACAGAGAACACATGCACACACACACATTATGGGGAATTTGGCGTATACGGTTACCCTAACCTGCACACCTTTTGACTGTGGGAGGAAACCGGAGAACCTGGAGGAAACCCACCAAGCACAGGGAGAACAAACAAACAAGACCTGTGGCAGAACTCAAACCCTAGAGGTGCAAGACCACAGTGATAACCACTATGCCACCATGAAATTGTGTCATGTATTAACATTTCACACACTGAGATCTGCATACAGTAATTAAATCATCTTATACTGTACACGTAGAGTAACAGTACAGATTCTATATTTTCCCTGAACATTACACACATTAGAAAACTGAAAAATATATCTTCATTATGCATGGCTCTGCATGTCATGTTGACACATCAGGCTTCCTGAATTGCACTGAACTATCATATAAGCCTTTAATCTGTTTCACCCAAAGTCCTTAAAAATAGTGCTATTAAGAAAGTAATATGTTCATGAGGTGTTTAAGACTTACGTTGGATGCTCTATTTCAACCTCCATTATCAGTTCTGCAGGAATTTCATACAGCTCAGGATCGTCCCCATGGGCCTGCAAGATCAGTGGCAGCACATCAAAGGACCCGTACTTTGGTGTCCATCCAAGTTGGACACAAATCTGTTAGAAGGCAGTAATTTCAATTAAACAAGTAGGTTTAACAAAATCCGAGACAAATTAAGGTGTTGCTTTCAATGAATGGCAGTAATTTGACATTGGGTGATTTGTGATTTATAGACCTTAGTGAATTCTACATTAGCAGGGTCTCCTATAATATGGCCATCTTCCATCTGATAGCCAGCGTATCTGATGAGCTGACTGTTCCAAACCCGGAAATCATGCTGGCCATCAGTTCTTTGAGGGAACACAGTGATGGCTGATCTATAAAATAATAAAAATTATACACAGCACAGTCTAATTCTTAAATCTGATTGGCCAGAACACGCTGGCTGCAAGGCAAGTCATATTTATACAAAATAAGCGTGATAATTATTAGCTTGTTTACAAAGACATCACTGTCTCATTCTGTTGGAAAAGAATAGAAATGAAAAGGCATTTTTTTGGTTTTGCCATACATTTTGGTTTTACATACTGTAAAAGAGATGAATGCTTAGGTATGTTATATAAAAAAAAGAAGATAAATCAGCTTGAAAACCAGAGAGCTGTCAATGGGAGAAAAGCAAACAATATTGAAGATGAGAAAAAAGTGTCATGAGTGTGAGTGTCATGGCAAAAACCGACAATACAGTCATTACATTTGGAATTTCCTGAAAAACAACAAAGAAGTTCATCAGTCAAGCATGGTGTAGGTAGTGTCATCGCTTGGGCTTGCATGGCTGCTTCTGGAACGAGCTCACTAATCTTCATTGATGATGTAATGCTTGATGGTAGCACCAGAATGAATTTGGAAGGCTACAGAAACATTTTGTTTGACAATTTGCAGAGAAATGCATCCAGACAAATTAGGAAGAACTTCATTATCAAGGAGGATAACAAAACAAAACACATTGCCACCATGATAAACAGACTTTCACCAGATCTTCCAAGAAATCACCAGACCTAAAGAAAGTCACCAGGACTTGAGCCAACTGAAGCAGCAGTTGTTAACCTCCTGAAGATGAGACTAGTGAGTGAAACCTCCAAAACTACAACTGAAAGAAGCTGCAGTACATGAGTAGAAAAGCAACACAAAAGAATGCAACAGTTTGGTAACATGTTGTATTCCTGGTTTGATATAGTCACTGCACAAAAGGTACATGCAACCAAATATTAATTGTTATATACTTTAATCTACGTGGGCATTGGTGGCTCAGTGGTACAGGTCTTTCGCCGGGAAGTTGTGTGTGAGTTGGATGGTGACCCCTCGATGGGAGCAGCCAAAAGACCAACAACATATATATTTCAAGCTACATGAAGACAATTTCAGTTTTAATTTGCTCCAATACAGTACATGCACTCAACTACAAATACAGTGGAACCTCGGATTGCGAGTAACGTGGTTTACGAGTGTTCTGCAAGACGAGCAAGGATTTTTAATAAATTTTGAATTGGAAACCGAGCAAGTATTGGTTTACGAGTGCCGAGTATCATGTATCACGTATGCGCCTCTTATTTTGACACCGAGCATCAAGTGATCACAACTGAGCCAATGATTTTTCTCTCTCTTGCGCTGCGGAATTATGGGTAATCGTCTCCCCTGCTGCGTCTTAGTGCTTGTCAATCAACATATCCCTCTCCCTCCTATGTGTGTGCGCGCGCGTAATTTGACACTGTGCCCCACACACACGTACACATGCACATACACACACACACACACACACACACACACACACACACTCTCTCTCCCTCGTCTTTACTCACCGTTCTATGTGTGCGCACGCGCATAATTTGACATCAAAACACCCACACACTCTCTCGGCTTCACACACACGCTTTATTTAGACAGAAAACTCTGCTATGTCGCGATTCTTTTCAAAGGTTAGGTGCTGGTTCATTTGTTTGTTTGTTTTTTACTTCATAGTAGTGATTCCGTTAGTTTTTCCCGTTAAAACAGTGTTTCGTTGTGTGTGTTTGTTGTGAAACTTAAAAAGCGAGGTGGGGGGAGGGAGGAGGAGGTTTATTGTTTAAGACGAGACGAGGGGCTAATTCCACACACACATACAGTGCAAATACATAGCGTCTGCGCGCACAAACGGAAACATTTATCTGTCGGGATTTATTTTTACTTTTTTTTTTAATGTTGAGTGCAGGTTAATTTGTTTTATTTTTACTTTATATATTGTATTAATGCTTTTTATGTATTAATTTTTTTGGGCTGTGGAATGAATAATTTGAGTTTTCATTATTTCTTATGGGAAAATTTGGTTTACGAGTGTTTTGGTATACGAGCCCCCTTCTGGAATGAATTATGCTTGTAATCCAAGGTTCCACTGTACAGTAGTTAGCTTGCCATCAAAATGCCATGTTGTAAGTTGTTGTAACACATCTAAATTTAAATATTAGAAAATGAAAAGCGAAACTTAACTTAATCATCTTTGATATCAAACATAAATGTCTTCAGTGTATAAAAAAAAAGGCTTTTCCAATACTTTTGAACATTTTTTTTTTTTTTTGGAGAGTCATGTTTATTGAAGTTTCATGGAAGGGCTTTTCATTTTCACTGTTACAATTTTAGTTTTACTACTATTACTACTACTACTACTAACATCTGTGTACCTCAGGTTGCCCCCATTCAAAGCAAATTCAAGATGAGCACACAAAAACTGGAACATGTCCTCTGTTGTCCTGCTTTTTCTCGCATCAAAAACCTAAATAGAAAAGAATCTTGTCAAATGCATAATGATCATCAACTTGAAAGCTGAATATGAACTTCAAAAGTCTCAAACCTGCAAATTGGACCACTGAATCCTGCCAATGCACCTGGGCGCGTTCCTCCAAGCCTGCTTGGCTCCAAACACGAGCTCTTCAGTAGTGAGCTGATAAGATCCGGTGACATCAATCTCTTGAGCAACCTCATTAACCCGGGCCAAATGTTCGTCTATTTTAGAGCTGTGTTAAATGATGAATACAAATGATTTGTGATTACGCTTGTCAGCCAAGCCATGCTTTCAAGGTATAAATGATCCTAATAGCAATTAAATTCAATCTGCTGGCATTTTTTTCTTCCTGAACTGGGGTAAATGAAAATAATAATTCAGACGGGCTAGAAAAGGCTTATCTTGAGAGCATGGATTAACATTCCTTAGATGTTAATACACAAACAGTTTATATAATGGCTACCTTTTAAAGGATTTGTAGTACTGGTTAATGAAATCAATGGCTTGCATGAGGAGCTCATTGGAAGGAGGTGGGGAAGCAGGAGGAGAGCGAGTTAGAGACTTTGCGTTCATTATGGAACCTTCACACACTTTCGGCTTGCAGCACAGACCCTGGAATTTTAAACAGTCACAGTTCAGGAGAGTTTGTGTAAAAAAAAAAGAAAGAAAGAAAGAAAGAAAAAAAGATCACAAACAAGTGAGTGATGTATGAATGTGTTGGAAATTACTAGTGTATATTATAAGAAATATATGGGTTACAACACCATTCTAACATATGAAGAAGTGCAGTTATGGTTTATTTAATATTACTATACAGTACAGTAATATACAGTAGCAGGCATTGTACTGTATTAATTGCTGTAATAAACAGCATTGTGCATACTTTTAAAATAAATGTACAACATTATACCATATTAAGTTGCTATTGTAAGTCATAATGGTACTATGTACTAGTAGTGCTAGTGGTAGCTCAGTTGTAGCCACAGTTCCATCAAGATGCCACTGTTGGTCCCTTAACAAGACCCTTAACTACCCCTATCTGATTCAGAAGCGGCACACTATAGCTGCTGACCCCCAGATTACTACACTGGGATATGTGAAGAAAAGCATTTCACTGTGCTGAATGGTATATGTGACAAATAAAGGGTTGTTGTTGTTGTTCTTCTATGTAGAACTGCACATTTTATAATGTGGTACAGTATATAGTTCTGTACTACACAATAAGTGGAACTAAAAATTACAAAACCGTATTCTGTAGTGTTGCAGTTAGCAATAATGCCATAATCACTACAACAACATATAATAATAACAATCATCATCATCATCATCATCATCATCATCATCATCATCATCAATGGTAATACAAAGTAAGAAGGAATGACTAGTATACACATAAAAAAAATAAATAAATTGCATCCAGTAAATAGTAAGCAGGATTATGTAGTAACATTACTACAGTAAAGTATCAAATAAATTTTTATTGTAGCAAATGTAAATGGTAGGAAATTATGCCATAGTAAAACAGCAGGATAATATAATATTTAATGGCCTAATAAATAATAATATAGTAAATAGTACTATACTGTATAGCACTGTACATTTATTTAAAGATAATGTAAATAGTATACAGGGCAGTAATCAAAGGTTAGAGCTCCACATTACTGATGACAATAGGTTGTGGATTCAAATCCTAGCACTGTGTGTGTGTGTGTGTGTGTGTGTGTGTGTGTGTGTGTGTGTGTGTGTGTGTGTGTGTGTGTTTAACATAAAGGCTACAGACTTTGCTGCTATGCTATGTGCTATAATAAATATGATACTGTTAAACAGAACCACATTGGGTAGTTACCCAAATAATACAATAGTACCGTACAGTGCCATAGTAATTATTAATATTAAAAGGAATATAAATAATAGTTCCATATTAAATGGTATTATATAGGAATAATGGTATAAACAATTTGTACCATAGTAAAATACATAGTCTAATGTAAAATACTAATACACTTCACCATAGCAATAATCAGGTAGCAAAAAGACTAGATAGTATAATAGCAAAAAGATGATATATATTGAAAAATAGTATTGTATAAAATCACATTATATAATAATAATAATAATAATGTATGCCATTAGTAAGAGGATATACAGTATTACCAAATATGAAAGCATCCTATTGTAGCCCATAGCAAATAGGACTATACTAAAAGGAATAATAATGCCATATTGGTGAGTTTATGATATCATGATAAATAGTTCTTTAATATACAACATTCTATAACAATACATAGTAAATAGTAGTAAGCAGTATTAAAAAGTGTATTTACTCTTGTAAGTTATTTATTTATTTATTTATTTATTTATTTATTTAATCAGTCTCACCTTGACAGCTTTGTGATAAAGTGTATCTTGATACCGAGAGCTGTTCTGAAGATTGCACACATGGAGCTCCACAGGACATGGGCTGCTCCTGTTTGCAGAATGCTAAATAACCATCCGAAACAATTACACATCATTCACCTGCGTTAAATTACTTCCTTTTTAATTAAGACAAAATACGTCTGGTTACTGACCTTATTTTGTCGAGCTTGCTGGAGCTCCTTTCCTTTACCTTGGCAAAGTTTCTTACCCATACTTTCACCAAGCAGTTTCTACTGTTATAGTAATTAGTGGCAAATAATAATAATAATAATAATAATAATAATAATAATAATAATAATAATAATAGGCAAAACAAAAACTTCTTATTAGTATTAATGTATTTATCCAGAGGAATTATTCAAACATACAGTATAAAACAACCCGTCTTTACCTTATATTAGATGCCAGCTTATCATCAGTGTGCAGCGTTGTGAGCCTGGTACAATTTCCCTCCCTTTTATAGTCTGCACCTGCTTTGGATTTGGGCAGAAGGGACAGAAAAGACGTGCCAACTCTTGAGATGTCAAACTCATGGGGAGATGGGGATAAGGAGCTGAGAGCACTACACTGAACCGCGGGCTATTAATGCTACTTATGTTAAACAATAACATTAAGTTGTTCAAAAGGGACAATAACTCACAAGTGGAACATTTCATTCATTACTTCAGCTGATATAAATTCAGTAATCTGCTAACCTATGCTGTGGTATAAAATAAACAGAACATTTAAATCTCACTTGAAAATCTAGTAGTATTTTAAAGTCTTTTAAAAGGTCCAAATTGGTCCATAAATATATTGGTCAACAATTCGAGTAGTTTTTCTTCTTAAAAAGTTCGGAGAAATAAAGCTATCGTTATAGACTTCTATTCAATATGACAAAGACAAATCAAACAAGCAAACAAACAAGGGGTCTGAGAATAATTTTAAGTAGGCATAGGTATTCTTTCTTTAGTAGCTGCCCAAACACTGATGGTAAAGATAAGCTTAAGCTTATTCTATTCACCAATTTAAGCACATGTGGCAAAACCCTATAGAGAATGCTCTCGCTTGTTTTATTTTAGTTTTAGCAGTCTCAGCATAGGCAAAAATCTTCACATTTAAATCCACTGCCTGGCCCCAAAACATATTCTGTTTGACTACTTTGCTGGCCAGTTCATGAGACATTTATGGACCATTTATGGGCATTTGAACATTCATGCACATTTGCACTCACTCTGGACATTTTTATTTCATTTAATTTTACACAATTTTGCACATTTATGGTTATTACACCTTCACATTTATGCATATTTGCACACTCTCCAGACGTTTAAAATTAAATTCTGTCAATTTCCACAACAGTTTCCATATTTTTTATATTTGTACAGCTGCTTTTTAATAAATATTTTTAATAAAAAAATTTTGTTCTTCTATTTTTTTCTACATCTAAGTTTTTCAATATTTTATTTTTATTCTATTCCATTATTTATTTCTTATTGATAATTTTGATTTTAAGGTCACGAGAGGTCGTGTAAGCATTTCACTGCATATCGTACTGTGTATAACTGTATGACAAATAAAATGTTTATTTTAAATTGAATGTGTGAAAATTATTCCTCATGCTCCCAGAACGACTGGAATAGCGTACTGAAATATGGCCGTGCCATCTGAGAAGGAAACATGGTCATTCACATTAGACCTGAGCAACTGAGGCAACCTTAGATCATAACACTGCCTCCAGAGGATTGTACAGTGGACACTATGCATGATGGGTGCATTGCTTCATGTGCTTCCCTTCTTACCCTGACACGCCCATCGCTCTGGAATAGGCTCAATCTGATTAGTCCTGCTGTCAAATGCTGTAAGTTCTCATCATAATTTGTTTGTGGAATTGCCTATTCATCATCAGTACTGATGATTTTAAGCATGACGTTCTCTCATAAAACATAACATAAATCACAGTAATTAATACATCTTTCATAAGCTTCACACAAGCCATGTCTACAGGATGCAATTACAGTGGAACCTCGCATTGCGAGTAACTCGGTCTGTGAGCGTTTTGCAAAACAAGCTAAATTTTAAAATAAATTTTAACTTGATAAACGAGCAAGGTCTTGAAATACGAGTAGTACGCATGCGCTTTGTCTGCCGAGCGTCACGTGATCACAACTGATCACAATGGTTCTGCTTTCTAACGCGCTGAGGGATTATAGGTAATCTTCTCTCATGCTCAGTCTCAGTGCGTGCACTCGTATGGTCAACATCCATGCGTGCATAAACTATGACCAGTATGCTCGCAATCCAAGGTTTAAGTGTACTTATTTTTTTTGGTTACCCCTTTAAACAGGGGATCTAGAATTTGGAGGATTTGTTATATTTCAGGGTAGTCAGGGACTATCTGGCCATTTTAATTCAAATATTTAAAAAACCATTCAACAAAAATGCACTAACCAAATTCTAGAGTCAACAAAATATGAGGCTTTATTTAATACAAGCACATGCAACATGTTTGTCATACGTCTAAGAAAAATAAATAATTATGTTACTTGAGAAAAACTCAGTGGGTATGACTTTATTATTTGAGTGGCAACAGTGTTCAGGTGAAGAAAAGAAAAAAAAGTCTAATTTAATTACAGCTGATAAATAAAAGGACATAGTATTCATTTGATAGTCAATATATACACTTGAATTAAATACAGATAATTCAACTGAATTGTTTGCAAATGTTTTACACAAATCTACACTTCGTCAGGACGTACAAAGATCTTTTTATAGACAGGTTGATAATAAAAGTGTTGCATTATCCCCTTAGAATCCTGGGGTACAATAATAACTGGTAATAAACACAACCAAGCATCCTCGGAGCTTTGAAGCAATTCAGTGTAGCATCACCTTCGATGTAAGTTGTTTTGTCCAGTTCTATCCTGATCTGGAGATCCTGTCTGTTTAGTATACTGTAAAAAAAAGAAATGGAGGAAGATTTATTCACCTAAGTAAAGAAGAAAAAAAAAAGACATTGTCACGCTGTTATACTGTAGGAGAATAATATACGACCGAGTAATGCAATTATGCTGGGATGAGATGCAATACTGTAACCATGTCCTTACGTTCCTCTTATAACACTGCATGAACGGGGCCAGCAATGAACATTATGTAAATGTTTAACAATATAATTATTACATAATCAAACCTTAAACTTCAGCACATCAAAAACTACACTCGTGTGGTGCATCTGCTATACAATCCTCTGGAAACTGGTTGTTACTATCAAAACAATAATGTATTCAAACAAGCAAAATAATGTTTTCATTATTTTATATTATATTATATTATCATTTCCAGTTCGACTTCTTAAAAAAAATTTAAATAAAAAAACTTAGGTCCATAATGACACTTTCTGTTTTTACCTCTTGTTTCATAATATATAATAAAGTAAATCATTTTAATTTAAATTATTTTCTAGTGGTTTACACTTTTTTTTTTATATACCTAACCTGATGTTTACCTTGTTTAGGATCCAGTCGGCATCAGATATTGCTTGCTTGATGATCATGCGAATTCGTTCTGGGTCGTCCTCATCTGCATGGCTGTTGTAACCCTGTGCAGGACAATACAGTCCGTTATTTCTCACTAACTAATTGACCTGGTGATTCAATGAACATGGCCACAATCTTATCACATGTTAGCGATTTTTTTATCATTTTAAGATCCCATGTAAAACAATTATTATATAGACAATTCAGACAATTAAATTTCCATATAACTTGGTTTGATATGCAAAAGGTCACAATTAATGCATAATGAGTTTAACAACTGAACAATGAAACAGTAATTAAAATATTTACTTAGTTAAAATGATTTGTACCACATGTTTTCTGTCCTGGCTCCTAGATGGTGGAATGAACTTCCTCTAAATGTCTGTACAGCTGACTCACTGGCAATCATTTAGCAACAACTAAAGACCTATCTGTTTCTTAGGTATTTGGGGTAAGTCTCCTAACCCCCTTCACCCCCTAAAAAACAAAACTTCCCAACAATGTTTGAGTGATGGTACTTCTAGTTAGTTACCTAGTAACCAATGTAAGGACCTAGCTAATGATGGAAACTTTTGTTAGTCGCTCTGGATAAGAACGTCTGCCAAATACCTAAATGTAAATGACAAATCCCGCCAAACCATTTACATTATGTGAACATAAACAAAGGTTTTTGTCTACTTGTCTGATAAATAACTGTGGCACTCCACCAGGTTGGTTTAGCTCAATATTACTGTATTAGTATTCCTTGCTAGTGCCGGTCCCCAACCTCTTTTACCTTTAAATCTGCCTTAATCTAGCATAGATGCAACAAGGTGCTGGAAACATTACTTAGAGATTTTGGTCCATATTAACATAAGAGCACCACACAATCGTTGCTTCTTGTAATTAAACGAAGCTGCAAAACATTGATGCAGGACAAATTACTGAACCGTTATTAACATTTCCAAAAAGCATACTTAAAAGCATTGGCCCTGACTAGGACTGATTAAAATATTTAATTTAGTAACATGGCTGACGCAGAGTTGAAAAGGAAGAGCAAGCAAGCAAACTGTAACATCCTAAAAAGAAAAGATGCTAAATGTGGCAAACACTTTGCAATTTAAAGTAAAGTTCACAGAGGAAAGTAGTTTGAACGTTTAATGGGGACAACTGAACGCCAATTTTATTGTGAAATCTGGAAAAAAAAGATTACACAGTTGATACTGTGATAGAGAGCTATAAATACCAACTGATTGCTTGATTGTTTTGGTTTGTCTTTTTATCAGCATTTCCACTTATGCAGTGCATGCACTTGCCGTACAGTGTGTGTGTGTGTTATGCAGTGCATGTACTTGCATTCAGTGTGTGTGTGTGCGTGCGCGCGCGTTATGCAGTGCATGTACAGTCGTGGCCAAAAGTTTTGAGAATTACATAAATATTGGAAATTGGAAAAGTTCTTGCTTAAGTTTTTATAATAGCAATTTGCATATACTCCAGAATGTTATGAAGAGTGATCAGATGAATTGCATCGTCCTTCTTTGCCATGAAAATTAACTTAATCCCGGAAAAAAAAAAAACTTCCCACTGCATTTCATTGCTGTCATTAAAGGACCTGCTGAGATCATTTCAGTAATCGTCTTGTTAACTCAGGTGAGAAGGCTTCAGGGCGTCCAAGAAAGTCCAGCAAGAGCCAGGATCGTCTCCAAAAGAGGATTCAGCTGCGGGATCGGAGGGCCACCAGTGCAGAGCTGCTCAGGAATGGCAGCAGGCAGGTGTGAGCGCATCTGCACGCACAGTGAGGCCAAGACTTTTGGAAGATGGCCTGGTGTCAAGAAGGGCAGCAAAGAAGCCATTTCTCTCCAAAATAAACATCAGGGACAGATTGATGTTCTGCAAAAAGTATGGCGAATGGACTGCTGAGGACTGGGGCAAAGTCATATTCTCGGATGAAGCCTCTTTCCGATTGTTTGGGCCGTTTGGAAAAAGGCTTGTCCGGAGAAGAAAAGGTGACGCTACCATCAGTCCTGTGTCATGCCAACAGTAAAGCATCCTGAGACCATTCATGTGTGGGGCTGCTTCTCATCCAAGGGAGTGGGCTCAGAATGCTGCCCAAAAACACAGTCATGAATAAAGAATGGTAGCAAAACACCCTCCAACAGCAACTTCTTCCAACAATCCAACAACAGTTTGGAGAAGAACAAGGCATTTTCCAGCACGATGGAGCACCGAGCCATAAGGCAAAAGTGAGAACTAAGTGGCTCGGGGACCAAAACGTTGAAATTTTGGGTCCATGGCCTGGAAACTCCCCAGATCTTAATCCCAATGAGAACTTGTGGTCAATCCTCAAGAGGCAGGTGGACAAACAAAAACCCCACTAATTCTGACAAACTCCAAGAAGTGATTATGAAAGAATGGGCTGCTATCAGTCAGGATTTGGCCCAGAAGTTGATTGAGAGCAGCCCAGTCGAACTGCAGAGGTCCTGAAAAAGAAGCCCAACACTGCAAATACTGACTCTCTGCATAAGTGTCATGTCATTGTCGATAAAAGCCTTTGAAACGTATGAAGTGCTTGTAATTATATTTCAGTACATCACAGAAACAACCGAAACAAAGATCTAAAAGCAGTTTAGCAGCAAACTTTGTGAAAACTAATATTTGTGTCATTCTCAAAACTTTTGGCCACGACTGTACTTGCTGGAAAGAATGTGTATGTATTTGTGCGTGTATACCTGCCGGACATTGTGTGTATGTTATGTGTGTGTGTGTGTGTGTGTGTGTGTACCTGGCGGACGGTGTGTCTGTAGTGTGTGCGCGTGGCCCCCCCGGGCAGCAGCCTGCAGCACCGGAGCAGGTAGCGGTAAAGCTGCACGGGAGTCCGCACGAGCTCCGCGCCCGGAAGTGGAGCCATTCTCCTCGGATCACCGGAAGTCTAAACACGGAGTCTAATGACCTTCAGTCTAACGCGAGTACAGACACACTGCGGCGCGGCTGTGAATTAGGAGACAATGATTACATTTCCTGCTTATATTCTGACCATCTTCCCTTCTGAACAGTGCTGTTTAAGAGCAACCGAATCTGTCGGGGTCTACACGGCGTTCGTGTGGCTGTGTAGTCATTTCAAAATAAAAGTCTCATTTTTACTAAGTAGTTACTACTACCACTACCACTGCTATCATGCTATTACCTTTTCTTCTTCTACTACTAGTAATACTAACACTCCTTCAACCAGACCTAGAAAAATAATTTTCTCCCTTCACTCTGTATCCCATTTATCTTATACACATGTATAAGAAAAATGGGATAAAGTTCCTTAATATATTTCACAAATTCAATATCACTGGATATAAAATGGACCCTCTTTTGGTTGGTAGCAATAACTTTTGCTTCATCGCACCACCCTGTGATCTTGAACAACAATAAATGCAGGGAATTAAATGCATGAAATGATTAATAATTAAGTTTAACAAATACAAATCAAATGATTAATTAATTTAATTATTTAGAATTGAATTGTTTATCAAATGTTTTAAATTATTCAATCATTCATTATATGAATTATATATTTTTAACACAAAGCATCATTGTACTTTAATGTTTTTATTTATTTAGAGTCTCATTTGGTTTTCTCATAATTACGAAAGTTGAAGGGGCGAGGATATTTTTTTAGAAGAGTCAGTTTTGATAAACTTATGTCACAAATGAGAATATTATGTGCTATAACCTGGGTCATTCCCCTGGGCTAACCCAAAGCACACTAGTGGATGTAGAGTGCACTACAAAAGAGAACTGAAGTCATTCTCACGTGCTTTGTGTCACGTATGCAGGGAGCCCTTTGGGGTTCAGCCATGCAGACACACGTGAGCATGCTTTTGATGTGGTCAATAAAGTCAACCTCAGTGTTGCAATAGGTCAGTGGTCATTCCCAGGATTCCGATGCCAAGCGTCCGACTGGACTGTGGTTCATAAGTGTCCAGCTGGCAGAGTGAAGAATGCAGTGTTAATGTCATCAGTGAATGCTCACATTGTTCAGCAGGAGGAAAACCCCAACGGCATCAAAGCCGCTAGTCAGCATGGTGTTGACAGGAGGAATACGTGATAGAAGAAATCAACACACCTACCTGGAAAGTTCTTGGCCTTTTATGAAATGTTAATTGTAACAGCCGCAGCCTTTTAGGTCTTAAAACATAAATGACCAAATAATTGAACAATAATTAAAAATTTTATAGACCAAATAATCAGATGTACTTATTTAATAAGAACTCTTCTTCTTATTCTTAATAATAATAATAATAATAATAATATGGTAATTGCATAAGGAACGTTCAAGTCAAACTGGGACACTTGTGATGAAATTTCTGGTGAATGAAGACGTACAACCTATTGACATTTACAGACTACTTCAAGCACAGTACTGTGATTATCCCCATAAAATAATTTGAACAGTATAAATGTTTTAAAGAAGGCTATACATCCGTGAATGACAATCCCAGCCAAGGGGTTAACATGAATTAATACTCAAACATTAAAACAAAAAGTAAAACAGTTTGGAATGTCCCGAAAAGTACTGGTACCTTACAACCAGATATGAAACTGGTTGACCAAAGAAGACAACAGTAGTTGATGACAGACATGTTGTGAAAAATGTGAAGAAAAAAGCAAAAACAACAGTCAGTGACATCACCAGAAACCTCCATAGGGTAGACATGGCAGTGAGGTCGTCATAATCCACAATTCAACAAGTCTTTGAGGCCAGACATTTAGAAGCCATATCGTAAATAAGGAATACAAGAAAGGACAAACTGTGCAGAAAGAAATTGAGATCTCCTAGTAAAACATTGTGTACTATAGCATGAGTCAACTTAATTTTTTTCCAGGGTGAGGCAAGGCTGTGTCTAGATGATTTTCCTGTTATTAAATACGTCTGTGTGGCTTTTTGTGGTTCAATCAAAAGTTGATTTGTTAAACCTGTTTAAACCTCAGCTGAGTTTATGGACTCTTTGTCTTCTTTCTCTTTCCCTTTCCAAGTCTTTGTGTCTACAGCACTGACAGATGCGGAAGAATTACAAAATGATATTGATTTCATACCCATGTCTTTATGCAACTTAGGTCTTAAGTGAGCAAAGTTTCTGCTCTGCTACAATTAGCAAGGGATGAGTGGAATAAAATAAACAAGGAGCAAAACACTTGAAATCCTGCTGTTATGAAAAAAGCAATTGAGAAACCTATGGTTGGCTAATGGAAGTAACTTCGAGCAATGAATACTCAATTTACTGGAGATATATACAGTATCTGACAGTTTCTTACAGGATCAGGTTGTGAGGTCGATGACTGAATATATCTGAGCACCTGAGGGTGAAAGACTTTGCTCAAGGGTGAGTGGCAGCTCGGTGGTGCTGGGCCTCGTACTGGGGACTTTCTGATCACCAGTTCAACACCTTAAACGTCAGAACCCCCAAGAATAGAAGTTATATTTTCATTATTTTCCTAAAACAGCATGTAGTCAAGCATTATTATTCCGGTGGTTTTTAAGGGTTAAATAACAAATATATATTTTCAGAAACTCCTTAGAATCAGTCCTTCCTTCACCAGGCTGTCTTGTCTCTTGACAAACCTCAGCTTGTCATATTACAGAGAAACTATAAAGTCTAGATTCCTTTGTCCTGTACATTTTGCTTACTTACTGCCACTGACACTGGAGATTCAAATAAACTTCTTGCAACAAGTAAATAGACCCCCACAGTTTTATATAAATGTAAAAACTTCATGCCCCAACATTTATAAGGTTTGTCTATCAATACATGATTATATTAATACATTGTTGACTTTTTTTTTTTCTAGTGGCTCTAAGAGCAGTGACTCGCCAAATATGATATATGATTATAATGAAATATGAGAATTGTTGCACAAAGCAGTCTTTCAGGGCCCATGTTGATTAGGTCATAACTATAATTCTATTAAGAATAGAAAAGGGGATTTGTGTCTGAGACAATCCACCTGTTTGATGACCTCAGCTTACTGAATGACCATCAGGACTTTTTATTTCCTTATGGCACAGGCATGTTCTGAGGTGATAAAGCCAAGCGCCATCAGGTTCAAATTGTGAAAGAGTGTTTAAGGAAGCATGAGACATCATTTTTACACATGGAGTGGTCACCAGAGTCCAGACCTTAACCCCACTGAGAATCTTTGGGATGTGATGGAGAAGACTTGAAGCAGAACTCCACCCCCCCCCCCCCCCCCCGAATGGGAAAAAAAAAATTGTGACATTGCATAAGCTTATTGAAATGGGAAACAAAAATTGTGACATTGAATCAAAAAACAGTCCAATTAAATATTTGTCTGTCACTATTTTTTTAATGCAATATTTGATTTCATCAGAAATTCAACCTACACAGAAAAGCTCGGAAGGAAATTCTGGCAAAAAATAATCTATTTCATGTTGTCAAAAGAAATGAGGCAATGTCGACATTCTTTGTGCATCGCTGCATGACCTGAAGAAATACACTCCTTTTGAGCACCTGTGTATCTCAAAACAAATCTGTCATCTAACAGACTAAACAATGATAAATCGATAATGGTTTAACATGCTTTCCATGTGTGTTCTGCTGATGCATGTTTTGTACTCTACATTTCTCATTAGTGACACTACAGTACCTGATTCCCAGAAAGAAAAACAAACCCTGTACTATAGGTAATTTCCTGTACTATTTGCACGTATCTTAATGCATTGTTATTCCTGCTCTTGGATTTTGTTGATTTACAAGGGACATGCAAATCAAACTGGGACTTTTGATTGTGCCGAATAACAGAATACGGTTATGTAGAAACTCTCATTTATTTCTCTATATAATCCCCTGCTACACTAACGAACTCATCCCAATGTTTCACTAGTGCTTGGATACCAGGGAAGTCGAAGGTTTTCTTAGAATGCTGGAGACATGATCAGACTGCCTGCTTCATGTCTGAAACACCGGCCTCCCAGGAACTCCTTTAGTGGCCCAAACATGTGGAAATGGCTTGGAGCGAGGTCAGGACTGTTCGGGGCATGTGGCAATAACGCCCAGTTGAGTTCCTGTAACATGCAAGTGGTGTTGGTGAATGATTGTGAGTACAGTTCCCGCAGACAAATGCATCTCATTTTTACAACAAGTTATTGGTTGATTTTCAAGGATCAGGTGTTCCACTTGCTAAATGTGCACATGAACGACTCCAGTGAGCTCCGACTCACCTCTCCCAGGAACTTTAAAACATTTGCACTATATATATATATATATATATATATATTTTTTTTTTTTTTTTTTTACTGTGTCTGTACTTCATATATTTTGTAAATAAGTTTTACACCTGTATTCAAATTTCAACACAAGTCCTGGTTTGACTTGACCCTTTTTACAATGATGGGAAAATAAAGTATGGGGAAGAAAAAGGAAAAAGTCATACTGTAATCAAGAGCATACCACATCATCTGTCAAACGTAGCTGAAAAAGTGTTATGGCAAGAGCATGAATGGGTGGAATCAGGTCGGTCAGTGGTGTTTAATGCTTATATGACTGCCTGTGACCTAAAAATAGAACAAAATCTCACTAGAAATTAAAATACTACACTAGAAATACAATTAAACTAAAGATAGAATTTGCAATAATAAAAAAATGTACCTGCAAATTAAAATTATTATTAAAAAATAATAATGTAAATTACACAAGAACAGAATTTACAAAACGAAATTGTAAATAGGGAAGTATAAAACTATAAAAGCATAAAAACATAAAGTATAGAAGTGTAAAAGTATGATGTGTAATAATGAAAGCAACTTTATGATTTGAATATAAAATTATATGAGATTGTCCATGTCCTAAAGTCCTCATTTTATTGATTAATAATGGCCGGAAATTTAACACACACACACACACACACACACACACACACACACACACACACACACACACACACACACACACAAATAAATAAATAAATAAATATAAATAAATATAAATAAATAAATTTTCCCAAAGTGTGAAGTCAAACTAAGCTGCTTTTCACTTACAGAAGACAAAACCCGGGGCAGAAAGACCAACTAACAAGGAGCAACTGAAGATGGCTGAAGTATAGGTGTGGCCTACTGATCCTGATATTTACAATTCTGATTTTTTTGTGTTCAATTAACGATGAAAATGGAGAGACAATGATATGAATTTCCTGTGAAAATGGAGAGACAATATGAAAATGGCTATTAATTTATTAACAGTTAATGCAGTATTTTTTGCTAAACACATCGAAAGGTCTATAATTCACTCTTTATTTTATTGCTTCATCCAGTGTGGTGCTTTACAGAGGCAACAATTGTTTCACTGTACAAATAGTTCTAGTAATATATTTAATAATACTTTATTTAAATACTTTATTTTAATGCTAGACTCATTCATACAGTACAGAGCAAAAGTTTGGACACACCTTCTCATTCAAAGAGTTTGAATTTGTATTATGGCAAGAAAAAAGCAACTAAGTAAAGAAAATGAACTTTAAGAAATGAAGGTCAGGAAGAAATGAAAAATTGGGAAAACTTTGAAAGTGTCCCCAAGTGCCGTCACAAAAACCATCAAGCGCTACAAAGAAACTGGCTCACATGCGGACCGGCCCAGGAAAGGAAGACCGAGAGTCGCCTCTGCTGCGGAGGATAAGTTCATCCGAGTCACCAGCCTCAGAAATCGCAGGTTAACAGCAGCTCAGATCAGAGAGCAGGTCAATGGCACACAGAGTTCTAGCAGCAGACACGTCTCTAGAACAACTGTTAAGAGGAGACGGTGTGAATCAGGCCTTCATGGTAGAAGATCTGCTAGGAAACCACTGCTAAGGACAGGCAACAAGCAGAAGAGACGCGTTTGGGTTAAAGAACACAAGAAAGAACACAATAAAGAAAACTCGCTGAATGAGAAGGGGTGTCCAAACTTTTGGTCTGTACTGTATATCTTAATAGTCTTTTTATGTTTGTTAGTTTGTGAATATTTTGTTTTCCTTTTATTTGCTGTTGTAGTAAGTTAACCAGCAAGGAAAAAAAACAATCTATTTCCTTATTCCGCCTATATTTTCCATCCAGGCAAATATTCCTGTTTTAATATTAGCTTTAGTTGCTTTTTAAAGATTAACAGCAACCTTTGACTCTGTGATTACAATTTTATCAAGCTAACATAACGTTAAACATTTATTCATGAAAGTGTTAATGGAAAGTGTAGATAGTATATACATAACCATCCAGAGCTCCACCAACACGGAAGTGTATTCATAAAGAGGAGAGTTTTCCTCCTAAACACAATCAGATTTCACACGCCCAAGCCACTTTAAAAGAAATGATAAGAATTTCCTCCTTCCACCTCATTATCTTTAAACATTACAATTAATAAGGTTGTTTAATGAGGGCATGATGTGCTGTACATTTGTTGCACTGTACAGGTTGTACAATTTTTTGTTTGAAGCAATTAAGGTTGTAAAACAAGTTGTATCAATGGTAATTGACTGTTGTTTTTTAAAATTATTATTTCATACATTTCACGTATGGTAATATAAATAAAAAAATTATTAAATATTAAATCAGAAAACAAGTTTCTTTGAGATTTCTTTAGTACTTTTTGTTTAAACAAATGTGTTAAAATACCAACAAGTAAAGAAAAGTATCATATTATTTCACAGAACACTTTTTAGGCTGGGTATTCCATGCAAAAAAATAAATTAAAAAAGGATATTACAGTCCTCAGAAGAACTGGAGCTGGTTGTGCACTACAGGATGCTGAGTAAAACATACTGTAGCAGACAAAGATGTTCAAATGAGAGCATTTTTCATTATCATCAAGCAGACGTACCTGTATGAAAGAAGGTAAGAAATATGAAGTTGCAGTGAAACACTGATTGTGATGATGTGCATATTTTTCCGTCAGTTCTTAATACTTTTAAAAGAGCAAGAATCTTTTTACCACAGTATGGGGAACCCCTCAAGAGAGAAAACATATATAATTGACATTTTATACTAGATATTTCCTTGTTGTTGAACAATGAGGCTATTCATAAACTCTATCAACAGAGGCTGAAATGAGTCGAGATACCAGCTGGTGATTCTTTTTTCTTTTTCTTTTTTAGGGGCAGTGGAAGAGGGCTGGGAGAGACGAGCCTGTAGATTAAAACATTCTCATTTGATTCCCGCAAACAGATGAAATGTGAGTTGTTTAATGTCATGAGAAACATTGGATCTCTTTCTCAGTTGCTCGATTTATGCCTGGTTATGCGAAACCCTAAGAAATATATCAATTACTGAATTGAAAAAAAGTCTCTAAACTTTAACAATTTTTTTTTCACTCAGTTGCTTATTGTTCCTAAAATAACATGCATTGCTTAAAAACTTCTGTGGATCTCAGTAGGAAACCAAGCAGTGATTTTTGATTGTCATCTGCCTTAACTCTAAGCAAGCAAGAACATTAACTTTTTCCTTCAATGGAAACACACACACACACACACACACACACACAAAAAAAGCCTGTTTATTAAATTTTTGCTGTGGTGACACTATCAAAGTTACAGTTTTTGTACATACCATTAGTGTGCACCTACTCTATAATGTATTAATGTGGGTTAGATCTTAAGGACAACCTTTGTGTCTTAAGTTAGCTTTTTGAGTAATACTTTAACGACACAATACAACACATGCATTTGTCAGGTAAATGGTGCACAGTACGAGAGGTACAAAGGATGAAAAAAGTCAAATTAACAAACAGTGCTACATGTTTTAGGTGATATTAAAATTAAATCTTCTGAATAATTAAATCTGTCTGTCTGTCCATTGATTTAATTGTTTATGTAGTTTATCCTGTGTAGTAATGCCCTGGATTAGGTTAACTGGACATGGCTGTTACACAACATTTAATTGCAACTATAAACGGTTGAAACTATCATTTAATTGATTAATTCATTTAAATTGTAATCACTAGCTGAGCTGTTATTGGAAAATAATCCACTCCGGGTTGGTATACACTACTCCAGGATGGACTATTTTCCTAAAATTGCACAGTCACATGTATGTTTTTCCATATTAAAGACCATTATTTCTGTCTAAAACAATTTACTGAAATCTACCAAAATGTTGAATGTACTGTAATGTCTAAACAGACGTGTGTGTCACGCATTTTGCTTGTAAATCTTGACAGTTGATTACACGGTTTAACAGTTACACACCATTTTTGACTAGATTGATGCAAATTCTACACATATCCAAAATGCTGAAATTTCATTGGAAATAAGATGCTTCCCCATGAATAACGAGTGTAGATTTAGCTAGCGTATATATACGTACTGATATTTACAGTATATGCAGCAAACACACCATATACAGTGTGACTGTATAAACCTCTTAGTCTTTCAAAAAAATCTTTATTTATCATGTATATAATGTTTTTATGTAGCAAACAATGGCTCACAAACAAACAAACAAACAAACAAACAAACAAATAAATACATCCACTAGCCGGGTATTCACGGACTGTGTCATATACTGTATAACAACCAAGGCTGAAAGAAGAGAAACAGAAGAAACACAAACTTCTTACTTACTTTAACAGTGGAGTTTATGGTTTGACGTATTGAGGCTGATGAGGGCATGACATTTTAGCAGATTTGACATAAGACAGAATTGCAGAACGACTTTTCTGCTTGAATTCCAAATAGTATTTTCTTGTATGTGTACTGTGGATTAAATGTAAAAGTTGCACATAATTCTGACATTTATATCAGCCATACCATAAAAGCCAATTTCATGCCCTATTTAAATAAGTGAAAATATATTTGCTACTACATTGGGAAGATTTTAAATTTTACACAACTCTACGAAGAGCCTTGAATCACTACAGGTCCTTAGAAAGATCCCAGAGGGTTTTAATTAACTAGTAAAATATGAAAAAGTAATATATATTATTTTTCATATTTTACTAGTTAATTAAAACCCTTAAACTTTCAAACATATTTTACTAGTTTGAATTTGAATTTAAAATATATGAATTTGAATATAAAATATATGAAATTCAAATAATATATTGTTTATTTAATCCATGATTTAATATGACTACAAGTAAGTCAGTGTATTTTTTTATATATATACAGAAAGTAAGGCATTTCCTTAATGAAGTTTTGCACCTTGGGAATATGATGATGTAAAATGAACTAGAATTGTGTTATTTGTCCTGTTCAGTGCTTGTTAATCTTTTTGCTCTAATTAGTTAAATGTTACATATAGTTACATATAGCAACATAAAGCATTGAATATATTTTACAACAGATTACAAAAAGCACTCGTAATTCCTGTAACAGCTTCCACATTAATTGTAAATAATCCCTCATGGATTATATACAAATCACAAATGAATTATCATGTGATTATTCATAATAAATTCAGGTAAAATTTCTCATTGAAAGTACATCATATATTCTGAAAATAAACAGGTTTTTTTTTTCTCCTTCCTCTTGGTCTTTACCATTAAAATGCGACAATAGTGTTGCATAGCTACTGTCATACTTTTCTCATCACATTTCGTTACTTTCCATTCACCTGCCAAGAACGAAGAAGGCCGTAACCAAAACAAAAGATGAACTTCAGAAAAAATGAACCCAAACAAGAAAAGGTGTTGATTACAGTAACAAGGATGTTATTGTCTGGAATGACTATTGGATTTCTGTCTCAATCAGCTGTTTATAAACTATAATAAAATAACTAAAGGTTAAAGTAATGCAGCATGTAGGTGGCATGGTGGGTTAGTGGTTAGCACCGTCACCTTGCCCCTTCAGGTCCTGGGTTCAATTCCTGCGTCGGGTATGTGTGCTTGGAGTTTGAATGTTCTCGCCATGATTGGTGGGTTTCCTCCGGGTTATCTGGCTTCCTCCCACAGTCCAAAGAAATTCCGGTTAGGCTGATTGGTGTTTCCAAATTGCCCGTAGATGATCCTCTGGAAAAGGAAATTGCAACCCTTGACAACAAAACTCCATGGACAGTATCTGAAAAGGACTGGCATGCTCACAAAGAGTGGGACGTGACTGAACAACTAAACAAACAAATGCAGCACGGTGGTTAAGTGGTTAGCATTGTGGCTAAACCACAACCCTCAAACCTCCAGGGATGAGGGTTTTGATTCCCGTCTTGGATTTCTTGGTGGGTTTCCTCTAACAGTTCCAAAAGATGCGATGGACTGGCCCCCTGTCCAGGATGCGGTCTCAATCTTCTGGAATAGGTCCTCCCATGAACAGGATAAGCAGTACCGAAAATAAATGTTTAAAGTTTAAAGTACTTTAAATCAAATGTATTAAAATACTGTCAAAATTATCTATGCAACCAGTTTGACATCACCTATCTTTTTTTTTGTTTGTTTGTTTGTTTGTTTGTTTTGCTCTTTAATAGGACAGCGGCATAATGGTTCGCATGCGGCCTCACATCTTCTGTGTGCAGTTTGCATGCAGGTTTCCCCAGGGTACAATGGTTTTCTCTTATAGTATTAAGACATTATGATTAATTAGTTTTTCCAAATTGTGTGTAGTGTGTGTGTGTGTGTGTGTTCTTGGGTGTACAGTACCTCACCTTGTGCCACGAGGCACCAGTACAAGATAAACAGTATAGACAATAAATGAATGAGTGAGTAAGTGTTTGCTTTTTCTTGACAATGATATTTTCATTTTCGTTTTCTCATAACATCTTATCAAGTAAATACAGAACTAGGTTTTACAATCTTACCAGAAACAGCCATAATAAAAGTTTTACACAAGTAAAGAATAGACACTCTGACTCATGCCGTCATGGGAAAATAATCAACAACAATCGTGGTGTGTAAAGTGGCATTACTAAGTCAATTATTTTCCAGCAAGTCCTGAATTGTTAATCTTCTTATAACCAAAGACATTTGCCATTAAACTCATGCTACCTACTTTGTTTTTCTAACATTTCATATTGGAGAATGTCTAGGAAACAATTTAGTTCTTAATCTATTACATTATAGCAATTTCCTCATCAGTGTCCTATTTTCTATTCATTAGTAAGACAAAAAAAAAAAACTTTTAATTTAACCACAAAACATAAACTTATCTGCTTTAAAGATGGCATGAAAAAAAATGACAACTTTACCTCAGATTTTTTCAAGCAACTGACACTGGAGTCTCCTTCCATAAGTAAATGTCTGCTCATGATTGCCCCGCAACAATTATATGTGGTGCAGGCATCTTCCAGCTGTAACTACTGTCAAGAGCTGATGTTATAGAAAATGAATCACCATCGTCTGACCAATCAGAATTTTTAGAAAATTCAGCAGCATTGAGGTATGAACAACAATAATACAGTAAAAAAAAAAATAATAAATAAAAAGAAAAATAAAAAAAACAGAGGAAACTGTGAGGGATAAAGATTTACTTTGCAAGATAACTATTTGGCAGATAAAAGCACATCAACCGTAGATAACCATATCTTCACACTGACTTGGTGAGCTGCTTCTGTAGAAATGATGGAATTTTTACAGAATGGAATTTGATGAAATTTGCAGGAAGAATGTAGGTCAGCAATTAATATGAACCTGACAGTCTATTGTTTTTAATCTGATTACTAAAACTTCCTGCGTTGATGAATATCCATGACTGTAAGTTTGAATGTGAGGACAGCTGCAAGAACCTGTCTTTGTGATTTACTGTAGACGTCTCGAACATTTCCTGCAAGAGCTTTTAAGATCTTGACAGAAACCCCAAATAGCGCATATTTCTCTTTCATACCATAAACTGAACAGGAAAGGGAATAAATAAAAAATGGACAATTCAAAGAGGAACAATTGTCCTGTCAATTTCAGCCTACTGGCTTTGAAGTGCTGGTTACATATACCTTGTTTATGTTCTACATATGTTATACTATACAATAAAGTATTTTATTAGTGCAGGCGATCCAGGACACGCTGGTGAGATTATAATGACATGTGGCAAATAAATAAATCTGTGCTGACCTTCTCATCCTGGTGCCATGATGACCCCCAACCAGGAGATAAAGAAAAATTAATTAATTAATGAATACATAAAAATAAAAATAAAAACATGGAACTGCTTTCTTTTTACAATGAAGTTTTTCCTGTTTTGGTTTGAACAGTTATATAAATTCACGTATGTTATACAACTACAAGATAAAGACAAATCTATAAATGGAATACAGATGGATTTCCCGACAAGGAACAAAAAAGGAAATCACCTTAGTGATGAAAGACTACACAGTACATCTTGTAGATGATTTCCACATAGCCCTGCCCACTGGCTCTAGATACAGTATGACCTGCCCCAAAACCTGAAGAGGCTGAAGCCTATAAAAAGAAAGAACATCAAGGGTTGTAAATCAGGTGTGCACTTGAGACAACTTGAGGAGAACCTTCTGCATCATAGCTAAAAAAGTGAGAATTTTCTCTTTCTTTCTTTCTTTGTTTGTTTTTTTCTTTCTTTCTTATTGTTTAGTATAATAACATTTTAAGCACTGAATTAGAATTTGAATTATAAGAATAAGCTACTATGATATACATAAAAAATAACAGTAAATTTTTTTATTTCATGAACAGACAATCTTTTGGCATCACAGTGACTGTGTTCAGCACTTTTAAATAGGAGAAAAAATGGGAAAGATCTTTCACGATAGCACAAAGGAGACCACCACGACCCAGACAAACAAGGTGAGTGAAGTCCAATAAGCTTTGGTGTATATATTTCAGTCAGGCATGATGACATCTATAGTTGTAGTAAAACAATGGTATAACTGGAAATATAATAATAAAAAAATAAAAATGAATTCTATATAAAATAAACAATTACTTTTGTTGATAGTTTTTTGTTTTTATTAAATAATAATAACAACAACAACAACAACAACAATAATAATAATAATAATAATAATAATTATAATTATTATTATTATTATTTGTAGTAGCAGCATCTTTAAGTACTGTATAAGAGAGTATATTTTTTTCCTCTGTAGGTTAAGGAAAATAGAATCAGCCGATGTCCTATGTCGATACACATGAAAAACTTTGAAAATGGCTCGAGACACCAAGACACACTTTACCACCGAGCTGTCAAGGTGAGTACTAACATTAGCCTTTATATTTATTTTGTTTACAGTATAAAAAAAAAATCTAAACTCCTTTTTTCTTTTCTTTATTTATCCACTGTCCTCACACTACAAGTTAAACGTTTGGACACCCCTTATAATTCCATCGATTTTTATATATCTTTCTACACTGTAGAACAATCCTGAAGGCATCTAAAATATGCAGTAATCTCTTTTTAACAATTGATATTGAGATGTTGTATCTGCTACTTATGCTCTGTCAAACCTCCATAACGGCTCTAATCTGAGGTGCTGTTTTCTGAGGCTGGTGACTCTAAGTTTTGGTCTCGCTTTCCTGGGAAGGTCTTCATGAGAGACAGTTTCATCATGGTGCTTGATGGGTTTTGTAAATGCACTTGACATTACTGTTCGTGCAAGAACTGTTTCATGCCTTAAAATAGCAACTGACTTTTTTTTTTGTTATCTGATGCCATATAGTATGTGTTATTTCATAGTTTTAAAAAAAAAATCAGTATTGAAAATAAATGACAAGGCAAAAAACAATTTGAAGGTATGTCCAAACATTTGACTGGTTGGTACACAATACAATGTTATATAAAGCAATGACAGGCAATCTTATCTGGTCTAGATGGAAAATAACAGGAACGAACAAAAACCAGAACATTTGCTCCAAATTCCTAACAAATGCATCCTCTCGCTCTCTTTTTCAGAATCAGCTCTGCAAACCAAAAGTGTGTGAGGGGTCCATAATGAACCCAAAGACGTTGACACGCTCTGCTCCCGTGTCCCCACCTTCCACCAACGAGCTCCTCACACAGGCTATTGACTTCATCAACCAGTACTACAAATCCTTCAAAAAGTAACGAAACCTTACAAAACGTACTTCAGCATCATTGTTGCTAGTTATAGGTTTAGTGGCTTAAGCTAAGCCTTACTGTATTTGTTTACTGCAGCTCTAAAATAGATGAGCATCTGGCCCGTGTTACAGAAGTGGCCAGTGAGATTGAAAACAGTGGAACTTATCAGCTCACCCTAGAGGAGCTTGCATTTGGAGCTAAGCAGGCTTGGAGGAACGCGCCGAGGTGCATCGGCAGGATTCAGTGGTCTAATTTACAGGTCAAATATTTCTTTCCTTATTCAAATATTCTTCGATTGCATTTTGTGAATAAACTCTGAAGCACCTAATGCGTACAGTAAATACAAACTTTTAACGTAAAATGGATATTTTTTCTCATCAGGTGTTTGATGCACGCAAATGCAGGACGGCAAAGGAAATGTTCAAGTACATGTGCTCTCACATTAAATTTGCCACAAACGGTGGCAATTTAAGGTACAGTTCATTTTGGATGCGAGTTATGTTTGATCTGGACTAGCATGAAAAATATAATACTCTGTGTCATGCTTCTGTAGGAAAACATTCAGAGACAGGGTGGTGCGATGCACCCAGTTTTAATTCTGATGTGATGAAATGATCACATCAGAGACTCCTTTCATGAATTCCCCCCAAAAAAGTCTTCTTCCAAAGATATCATTTATTTTGTAATTAGCAGAATTGTATTGTAATCTCTATTTTATTAGCCGCAAGTTATGTGGACCTCAGCATATTGACATAGAATTGTGATTTATATATTTCTGTAATTTTAGGTTGATATAATTTAGATATTTATATATATTTTTTTATTAAATATTACCTTTAACAGGTCAGCCATCACTGTGTTCCCTCAAAGAACTGATGGCCAGCATGATTTCCGGGTTTGGAACAGTCAGCTCGTTAAATACGCTGGCTATCAGATGGAGGACGGCCATATTATAGGAGACCCTGCTAATGTAGAATTCACTGAGGTATCCACAAGACATATTTTAAGTGATATTTATTTTTCAAATATAAAATATTAGTTGTACATAAAACACCCATGCACCATGTTTCATTTTGGTTTCTGAAGTATCTGACCTCTGCTTTCTAACAGATTTGTGTCCAACTTGGATGGACCCCAAAGTACGGGTCCTTTGATGTGCTGCCACTGATCTTGCAGGCCAATGGGGAAGATCCCGAACTATTTGAAATTCCCCCAGAGTTGATACTGGAGGTTGAAATGGAGCACCCACAGTAAGTCACGTGTGCACTGTGTATTTGGTAAAGACTATGCGTTAATGTAATATATAAGGATAACCTGACAGTAGTTTAGACTCTAGTTTAGATTTTATACTCATGCATTGAAACTGTTTGGTTATTCAACAGGTATAAATGGTTCAAAGATCTGAACCTCAGATGGTATGCACTGCCTGCAGTCGCAAGCATGTTGCTGGAGATTGGTGGACTTGAATTTACAGCATGCCCGTTTAATGGCTGGTACACGGGAACTGAGATTGGCGCGAGGGACTTCTGTGATCCTCAGCGCTACAACATTCTTGAGGTAAACGTAGTTCTGTCAGTGTGGGATGATCCAGAAGTTTCGCTTTGAACACTTTAAAATTAATACAATTTTTCATATACTTACCTTCTCCAGAAAGTTGGACTCTCTATGGGGTTGGATACACACAAGCTGTCATCGCTGTGGAAGGATGAAGCTCTGGTTGCTGTCAACGTCGCAGTGATTCACAGTTTTCAGGTAAAAAAAAAAAAAAAGCTATTTTATTTATCATTATATGCTGTTTATAGAGATAGGAAGAAGAATCGATACAATTCGAAGGTCTTATGTGAGTACCTCCTTGTGTTGGGCTGCAGAAAAATAAGGTGACCATCACAGACCACCACACTGCCACAGAGTCCTTCATGAAGCACATGGAGACAGAATTTCGCCTGCGTGGCGGCTGTCCTGCCGACTGGGTTTGGCTGGTACCTCCCATGTCTGGCTCTCTGACCCCTGTGTTTCACCAGGAGATGATCAGCTACATCCTGTCTCCGTTCTTTTACTACCAGGTACTGTAGGTACTTACTCTGCACCTCACAGTAAAATAATAAATAGTAACAAGTAAAAAGGCACAATATTCAGATTTGGTGACTCAGTTTAAGTTATGTTTAGGTCACATCTCTGACCTTTTTTTTTATTTATTTGATGTCATAAAATTAAGGGGAAAATCCTGTATAACTAAGACTTACATTTTTTTTAGGTCAGCTCCACTTTGCATTTAAGTCTGTAGTTTTATCTTGAAATTTTATATTTTAATATAAAATTGGGGGGCAGTGGTGGCTCAAATGATTAAGGTTCTAGGTGACTGAGTGAAAGGTCGGATCTTGACCAAGACCCTTAACCCTGCACACTTAGCACATCTTAGCATTTCACTATGATGTAAGTTCATTTGACAAATAAATTAATCTTATATTAAAAAACAAAATGTATGAAGATGAAATATGTAAAAAATTTCAACACTACATTTAGTGAGAAAAAGGGTTTAAATATCTATATACTGTATATGAAGTTTCCACTGTATTAATTTGTTGAAATTGCTGTTGTTTAAAGTCTGATCCCTGGTTAACATATGTTTGGAAAGACGAGACAAAAGGATTAAAGAAACGGAAACGGATCGGCTTCAAAGCACTTACAAAGTAAGATTTTTTTTCCAAACCTCATTGGGCATGTCATTTTAAAACTGTGTTAAAATGCAATTATAATTAGGTATTTTCATTTCCTTTATTTTATTTATTTATTTTTTTTGTCTTTGTTTAGGGCAGTGGTCTTTTCTCAAATACTCATGCAGTCTGCCTTGAAAAAGAGAGTGTCTTGCACCATCCTCTATGCTACTGAAACTGGAAAATCCCAGACCTTTGCCAAAAAACTGCAGTCGATGCTCAGCTGTGCTTTCAATCCCAGGGTAAGAAAACTGTTCCTACATATCATTCCATATCATATTTTTTTGCTCTGGAAGTTTTTTATTTTATTTTTTATATATCTGTGAGATAATTACTCAACTAATTAAATTTTTTAACTTGTATAGGTACTTTGCATGGAGGACTACAAATTTCAGGATCTTAAGAATGAGCATTTTATGTTGATCGTCACCAGCACGTTTGGCAATGGAGATCCTCCAGGCAATGGAGAGGTACAGTATGTGCAAAAAAAACCAACAAAATATTTAATTTAACTCATCACAACATGGCAGTTATTTAACTACAAGTGTATGGCAGTACTTGGTTGCTCAGTGATGTTAAAGTCATTTTTACATTCCGGCTTCATATCTTTTGAATGAATTATATATTATTTGTTTTTTTAAATACTCTAATGCAAATAGATACTGTAACTAAAATAAATAATCAATCTTTTTTTTTTTTTCAGATTTTCAAGAAGCAGCTCATGAACTTGAATAAGCTACAAAACAACATGAGGTAAGTATATCTGCTTGAACAAAACATAAAACTTAAAACTCTTAGCTTTGAATAATTTATTTATAATTTATTATTTATTCAATTACACAGGTACTGTGTTTTTGGCCTTGGCTCTCGGATGTACCCACAGTTTTGTGCTTTTGCACATGCTGTGGATAATAAGCTTGCAGATTTGGGAGCCAAATGTGTGACCTCCATAGGAGAGGGAGACGAGCTTAATGGGCAGGAAGAGGCTTTCTCAGCCTGGGCCTGCAACGTGTTTAAGGTTGGTGTGACATCGACTAACTTTAATGGCAACTAAGCATAAAAAAAATCAGATTTTTCTGAAAATTGCATTCTAACCTATAGGCTGCATGTGAGGAATTTGGTGTTAAGGGCCAACTGTCAGGGTCTCACCAACTAACAGAGACCTGGGATCCTCTAAAACACAGAGTGCAACCAGACAGCAGCAGTCTGGACTACATCTCGGGTACCGTGTCTACCACAATTCTTTTAAAAGAACACAGTTATTGGATACACATATTATTAGGGATTTCATTATGGTTCTGAACAGCCTATATACTGTATTTTGTCCTTACAGCTCTATCAGGACTCCACTCTAAAACTGTGTTTCCCATGAGGATGAAGAAGAGGAAGAATCTCCAGAGTGCTGAGTCAAGGTCTGCTTGTAATCAACATACTCTATAGTCTTCTTTTTTTTGTTTGTTTTGAAAAAGCAAAGGCCCATTTTTAAAAAGCTGTTTTTTTTTTTTTTACCATTTCATCTTGATTTTTTTTTCAGCCGCTCTACTATACTAGTGGAGCTGGAAGTGGATGGTGGAAAAGAAGTCTTAAATTACACTGCAGGTGACCATGTGGGCGTTTTCCCAGGGAACTCACAAGAGCTGGTGATGGGCATTCTGAAGCACCTTCCCAACGCTCCTCTACCCAATCAGAGTGTCCAGCTTGAGTACCTGCCTGAATCTGGCCCTGGTAAAAGCTCTACTTACTTATCAGACTTCTATCAAAGTTCATCATGGATAGTCCCAATGCCTGGTGGCAGAACTCAGCAACTTAAAAAGTAGTAGACTGTTAAGTATCTATGCTCGTGCATATGGAAGTCAATAGGAAGTCGATTGGGAATCATCATGAACTGTCTGATATGATATTCTGTGATACTTAGGTGCTTATTCAATTTGTATTGCACTTCTACAGTATAAGTATCAAGGTTTTATACATATCCTGATTATGCATTCATTCTTATTTTGAATTTTGTTACAATTCTAAACAGAATTTGCAAATAATTAGGTCCTAACATGAAATGCTGTGTTGCTTGCCAATGTGTGAATAGTTTATAGCATGTTGGATTTTAGGGGAACAGAAAGATTTTACTTCCTCAACGCATATTTAAAAATAAATATGTAAAATTAAAAGATCAAAGACTTTGTTTTCACATACTTTGTTTTCAATTTGGTCTCTTGTAGGAGGTGAAAAATGGCAGACCGATTCCCGTATCCCAGCCTGCTCTCTTACCCAGGCTCTTACATTCCTCCTGGATATCACCACATCACCATCTCAAAGTTTCCTACGCAAACTCTCACAATTGACCACCAACAAAGACGACCGACAGCGCCTCCTAGAACTCGCATCGGTAAGCTAAGACTCGATGAACACCTTCTTTATGTTAGAGTGTAACTTTTCAAATGTGTATTACTTACAGTAGGAAACTTATTTTACAAACATTTTTCTTTTGTTGTTGTTGTTGTTGTTGTTGTTGTTGCAGGACTCCAAGTGTTACTCAGAATGGAAATCATTCCACAAGCCCAACTTCCTGGAGATTCTAGAGGAGTTTCCTTCACTGGAGCTTTCTGCAGCCTTCCTGCTCAGCCAGCTACCTCTGCTGAAACCCCGTCTCTACTCGGTCAGCTGTTCTCCTGATCTCCACCCTCATGAGCTTCACCTCACTGTGTCTGTGGTCAACTATCGTACCCAAGGTAAAAGAAATAATAGGCAGTATTAATCTTCATGCACAATATAAGTAGGAAGGTGCTTCTGTATAGGAACCTCAGTCTAACAAACATGGGAAATGTATTCTGTGAAAAAAAGAGTATTTAATATTGTTTTTTTTTTTTATTACTCATCAGATGGAAAGGGTCCGCTCCATTATGGTGTCTGTAGCACATGGCTCAACACTCTCAAAGGAGGAGAGACAGTTCCCTGCTTCATCCATAAGTATGTAACCAAATGCCTTTTCCAATTATACACCGCACTATACTATAGAACGTTAAAATGTTGAAAAGTACAGTTGAATCTTGGGTATTTGATGTCGAATAGTACAGTACATAGGCAATGGGGAGGTAATGATTGCGGCAAGTTTATCAGTAGTGTATGATGTACAGTATAGATAGTTGACGTGTAAGAATGTGGTCCTAAAAAACAAGTTCTTTCTCCCAAATTCATCCTTTGATCTTTAAGCACCAAATCTGGCATGTAAGTCACTTATAATATCCTGATTGTTATGATTTCAGATCCGGTGGATTCCACCTTCCACCAGATCCCACCACTCCGACTATCCTTATCGGAGCTGGAAGTGGCATCGCTCCTTTCCGCAGCTTCTGGCAGCAACACTTCCATGACATGAAAAAGACAGGTACTCCCAGATCCACGCTTGTGCATGCAATCAGGAATATAAAATATAACAAATCTGAACAGTTTCAGTGAATAAGGTCAATGTTAATCTGTTATCACAGGTTTGCAAAAGAGTCCTATGATGCTGGTGTTTGGATGTCGTGGTGCGAACACGGATCATCTATATAAAGAGGAGACACTTGAAATGAAAGAAAATGGCACTCTGAAGAGCATCACTCCAGCATACTCTCGCCAGCCTGGTCTCCCCAAGGTATGTCATTAACTGTTCAAGGGTTGCAAGTAGTGTAAATGCAATAGCTAAACCACAACGCTGGCACCTTAACTTGAGATTGTTGTAATGTATAAAGACAGCTGTACATATTTGCCTCGTTGATGCTAGAATCGTTTCTCTTTTTTCTGCCTAGGTGTATGTTCAAGATGTTCTGAAGAAGCAGCTTAGTGAAGACGTTTGGGAGGCCTTGAACCAGAAGTCCGGACATGTGTACGTCTGTGGGAGTATGAACATGGCCCGGGATGTCGCACATGCTATACAGGAGATCCTGGTTAGCCATCTAGGTGTAACACTTACCCAGGCTGGGGAATATTTGGACCAACTCAAGGTGAGCTCTCATTACATCACAAATCCATAATTTCCTTAGCAGACTGTTAAATTGGCTTCAAAGTGAGATTGTGTGCTCATGAACGTAATGATGATGTTTCTATTTTAGGCGGAAAAGAGGTACCATGAGGACATCTTTGGAGCCTAGTTCTGGAGCACACAGAACACAAGAAAATCTGTGATAAAAAATTAGGAAATAAGTTCAGGTTTGTTAACATGAGTTGGTTCACATCGGAGATCCAAAAGTCAGTAGTTGAGATCCAACAAGCATTAATGCATATAGTATTGTACAATGACAGTATGTAACATTTGGTCTCTGGCATCATATCCATTATGGTTGGAATATTCAGTATAATAATCTGTTCATTATCTTAATAATTCACTTATCAATATGTTTATCATTAATTTGAGTTTGTTGTATCTTTTCTATGTTAATAAGACCTAAAATAGAATCTTGAGGATCGATTGGTGTTGCTCAACTCATGACTTTCTCTACATATACATTTTGTAAATGTGTTGTTAAAAAGTTTGAAAATTGAAATGTCTATTATTTTTGATTTTCAACTGATTGCGCAGCTAATGTGTGCGAATGAAAGTGTACAATAAAATTTATTTATGAAAAGTTTATGCGCTCTATGAGCCTCATTTTTTAAAAGTTCGATATGAAGGGATTTATCTGTAAATCATTCACACAAGCATTAACACAAGTGTATGACAATGGAGATATGCATATTCAGTGTTTGCTCCTGCGATAGTACTGACTGAAAGGCTCCAATTTTTATTTTAATCACATCAACCAATTCAAGGCAAATTTTGCAAAACATCATTCATTTAATGATAATAATGATAATAATATAATTAATAAATAAGGCATCATTCCAGCAATCCAAGACTATTCAACATAACAGCATCCTGTAAAAGGCAGGAATGTTAGTGAGTCCATATGGTAGACTGTGTGCTGCATTATTAGATAGACAGATAGAACTTTATTGTCCTTGCAAATTTAGCATCTACTTGAAGTGATAGTAGGTTATATACATAAGTCCTATTTGTTTGTCCTTCAAAAGTATCAATAGGCAAATTTCCAGAAAGATGCATAAATGAAAACATAGTACATGTATACATTTCCTGAAGATATTGTCCTGTATCTGCTTGACTTTATGCATTGAGCTGCAGCTACATGGCTATGGATATAAAGGTACATCTCAATAAATTAGAATATCACATAAAAAAATTTTAATTTCCATAATTAAATTGAAAAAGTGAAACTCATATATTATATAGATTCACTACACATAGATTGATATATTTCAAGTGTTTATTTCTTTTAATTTTGTATATTATGGCTTGCAGCTAATGAAAGACTAAAATTTGAATATTGTGAAAATGTTCAATATTGGAGACTCTTGGTGTACACACACTAATCAGCTAATTAACTCAAAACATCTGCAAAGGGTTCCTGAGCCTTTAAATGGTCTCTCAGTTTTGCTCAGTAGGCCACAAACGATCATTGCTAAATACGCTGGCTGTTTACAGTGTGCTGTATCCTAGAACATTAATGAAAAGTTTAATGGAAAGAAAAATGTAGCAAAAAAAATAAAGGTACATAAACAACAGTGATAACAACAACCTTAAATGGATTGTGAAACTAAGCCTATTCAAGTATTTGGGAAAGATTCAACAAGAGTGAGCTAGAGTCAGGGCTTCAAGAGCCAGGACACAAAGAGCTGTACATATTCATACTTTTTAGTAGTCTAACATTACTGTGTTAAAAAAAATATTTTTAATTAATCTTAAGTAATATTCTAATTTTCTCAGATGCTACATTTTGGCTTTTCGTTAGCTGTAAACCATAATCCTAAAAAATAAAAAAAATAAACATTTGAAATATATCAGTCTGTGTGTAATGAATCTGTATAATATATGACTTTCACTTTTTGAATTGAATTAAGGAAATAAATCAAAATTTTGATGATGCACCTGTAGTATGGATACACTGGCTTTCAGGCGTTTGTAATATAACACCGTTACTGTTTGTCCCGAATGAGATTCCCTATTGCGGAAGTAGTGTGGCATGCAGCTCGTGTGCGCGTTCTTTCTTTTTTTTTTTTTTACTAACCGTTTTTGAACAAATCCCGCCTCTTGTTAAAGTGATTGGCTGGTTGCTCCTATAACAAGGCTAATACCCCCTGAAACTTGTCTGAGAATCAATGGTTAACCAATCACAAATCAGAACGTCACACAGTGCCCACCAATCGCTGCGCAAGGGGCGGGATTTTCTGAATGCGTGTGGGAAATGTTAACCTCTGTTCAGGCACGGGTTTCCTCTGACCCTTGGTAGATAATTTTATGTTTTCATAAATATTGTTCCTCAAGTGCACGATGGCTGGAAGCCGACTTGAGAAGGTCGGAACTGTTTTCACTCGGTACGTATCTGGGTCAATAAACATTACATTTTTAGCGTGTTGAGTTTAAAAGGGAACAAAATGAGCTGAAAGGGTAGCTCCTGTGTTATTTAAAATGCTTCACAGAGTTCATAAATAACCGTTAAAACATAATTAAAACATGGATCTATAAGAGGGTCACCCAACTTTCACGCACGGCTGTATGGTGCATGGATCACCAAGTTACAGTTTTTCGGTATCAGAATAAAAACATGACATTAGAGTCACTTTACAGTATATAGAGCCAGGAACCTATTTAATCCAACAAGGGACTGTTTGTTGGGTCCAACAGTAATTAATTGTATTCATTCCTATTTTACGAACATGGTAGGAAGGTGTGAACATTTCACACACTATTGGCAATTTGGGATCACAAATGACCCTAATCTGCATGGCTTTAGACTGTAGGAGGAAACCGGAGTACCCTGAGGGAACCCACCAACCACATGCAAACTCCATGCGCACAGACCCCAAGGTGGGAATCGAACCCGGACCTTGGTGGTGCAACTGCTAACCACTACACCATCATGCACCAACTGTTCTTGAATAGGCTCTTCAGACCAAGTCTGATCTTTATCTCTTTTGAAAACTGAAATTAATTACTCTGATATGATATGGCTGTCAGAGTGGGATTTTAAACCTTTAATTCAGTTAGCGAATCTGTGGTATCTGTAGTCAGTTGAATCCATTTTAAATTCGGATCGTAAAACTGTAAACACTCAAGAGAATGTACACCTATAAATCAGTAAAGACTATCATCACTCTTAACATATTCTTCTTTTCTGTGTCTCCTCAAGGGTTCGAGATCTTATGCGTGCCGGAGTCATCAAAGAGTCTAAGAAACCGGTTTGGTTTGACGTCTATGCCGCGTTCCCTCCGAAGAGAGAACCCGTGTACGTGAAACCGCTGAGACGTGTGCGACAGAAATCTGAAGAAAATGTGCCTGAAATCTTTTACAAGGAGGATCAAATACGAGCGTAATGTCCTAAAGTTTTGCCTGCTTGGCTTCTGTGCATTGACTTTTTATATAAGAATTATACAACTATAATAATTTAAACAAATAAATAATAAGTTATGCTCTTTTCCTCTTTCTAGGAAATTCTATGATTTGTATGGAAATGGACCTAAAGCGTTTGATCTCACAAGAAGCAACTTTGTGTCGCCTTGTCAGAGGTATAGTGATGTAAAAAAAAAAAAAAGAATAATTACATTTTTTAATGAATTTGTTTAGTACTGTATTGGCCTTCACATTAAAATTTTATTTGTCGTGTACACAACCGTACACAGGATGATATGAAGTGAAATGCTTATACGACTGTTCATGACTTCAAACAGAATCATTACAGAATAAATTAGAAAAAAAAGATTTCACTTAATTTAAATGATTTAGTTTGAGGAATACAATTAAACTAAAGAGAATTTCCAGTAAAAAAAAAAAAAAGTTAATGTGCAGTTGTAAACTGAGAAGTATATAAAAATATAGAAAGGTAAAGCTGTGTGTGTGTGTGTGTGTGTGTGTGTGTGTGTGTGTGTGTGTGAGAGACAGCAGCTGTATTATCAAAATATGAAGTATGAAATGACGTGACGTGTGTCAGCAGCAGTCTTATTGTCCATGGTCTAGAGGGCAATTATGAGTGCCTTATTTAATGTGTAAATGTGCAATGTGGCAATTACTTTTGCTCCATCATGACCCTAATGTGTAAGAAGGAATGTATGGTGTGTGTTTATGGTGTGAAGGAATCCAAAGCACATCTGATCAGTTTCTATATGAAAATATAGCTGGTATTTTTTTTCCCCTAAAAATGTATTTTGCATGGTCAAAATGGTTTTATTTGAGTACATTTTTACTGCTCAAATTCATTAATCATTAAAATTAATTGCAT
>JAAGKR010005869.1:0-47444 GCA_011419295.1 Clarias macrocephalus
GTTTATAACATTTCATTACAAATTTCTGCGCACTATTATTAACAATACACACGAATCAGTTTAAACACTTATGTAATAGGTAATATGTGAATGTCTCAGAATTAGTGAAATGGCTCAATTTTATCTGCTGGCCTTGAGCAAAAGTTGAGGTTTAGAATTAAAAAATGTGCAATAAAATAATATAATATCTAATATAAAATACTGTATATAACAAAACTTTGACAGCTTGTCATGATACTACATTTATACATACGAGATATTTGAACATGTATGGATTAATCCACAATTTTCTGACCAAAAGTAAAGTAATTAAAAATATATCACGTGACTTAAAAAAGAAAATTAAGAAAAGAACTAATTGTTATAAATGGTTATGTAGAAATTATGTCAGTTGTTATGAAAGCTTTATTTATGCCTTATAATATAATATAATATAATATAATATAATATAATATAATATAATATAATATAATATAATATAATATATAAAGCGTTATGAACATGTGAACAAAATGTGAAGGTTAATCATCAAGTCTGTCAGACTTATTCATTCAGTGTGTGTGTGTGTGTGTGTGTGTGTGTGTGTGTGTGTGTGTGTGTGGCGACTCTGCACATAGCCAGATGCAGATATTGTGTCTGTGGACGTGATTTATGGGCGTTTGTCTAGATATCATCTTCCAGGTAAACCCGCTCCTCACAGGAGCAAAGCCTCGCTGCGGAAAAATCTCTAAGCACGCTTCATGTGTAGAGTCTGCCCCCTTCTGTCTAAGCGCTGAAATGACAGATCAGACGGTTTAACGTCGGTTTCGCACATACAGTACTAGGGATCGGTAGTTTGAAAAACAGCGCAAATGTTTTTTCTTTTAATAAAATAATTATGCCCTATAATATGGTACAATATTTCAATTTTGACTTTTATGACAGTTTGTACATTATAAACAGCACATTCCGATCAAACATGATTCTCCGATTCGCATGGCGGTGAATCCCCACAGCGGTGAGGCTCAGGTCTAAAGAGTGCCGTGAAAAAAAAAAAATCTCTCAGTATTTAAACCGAGTTCATAACTAGAACCACGTCAGACTTGTTCAGATGTCTCAGGGTGGGAATTGGGGTAATAATGTTAAAGACGGCGGTGTAAGAAAACACAACGCGTTCATGAGGAGCAATAAAACGTTATTAAAAAGTGTCTTGCAGTCCCTCCATCGTGACGAGCAGCATGAGAACGCTTTATGAGTCTTTATAAGTGTAAAAAAGGAAAAAGAAATTAACAAAACATACTAATTAGAGTTTTGACTGGAAGCGAGTTTAAATCAACATAAAAGTGTTGGTTCAAAGGGACCAGACGTAAACATTCTCTGATTTAAAACAAAACATGGTTCGAAACTGAACCAAAACATTTGTTTAGACACAAACCGGAGCCATTATTCTAAGTGTTCTCTCTTGTCTTTTTCTCTATTGTTCTGTCCCTCTTGCTTTCTCTTTTATTCTCTCGTTCACTCGTATTGCTTTTCCTCTTGTCTTGTTCGCTTTTTTCTTTTCCCTTATTCTTTAATTCCTTCTGCGTCTGTCTACATCTCTCTCTTTCTCTCTCTCGCTATCATGTCTCTCTGTCCGTCCATCTTTCTTCCTTTCTGTCTCTCCTTGTGTCTCGTCATTCTCTCTCTCTCTCTCTCTTTCTGTTCTACTTGTCTGTCCCTGACTTGACTCTCCTCTCGCTTTCCTTCATCATTTTTCTTGTTCTTCTTCTTTCTCACTCTTTCTGCCTCTCTGTGTCTATTATCTCTCTCTCTCTCTCTCTCTCTCTCTCTCTCTCTGTCTCTCTCTCTCTCTGTCTCTCTCTCTCCCTGATTGACCCCTAGGTGTGTCGGGAGTACCAGAGAGGTAACTGCACACGGGGTGAGAACGACTGCCGCTTCGCCCACCCGTCCGACAGCGCCATGATCGACACCAACGACAACACAGTGACCGTGTGCATGGACTACATCAAGGGCCGCTGCTCACGCGACAAGTGCAAGTACTTCCACCCTCCGGCACACCTGCAGGCCAAGATCAAGGCCGCGCAGCACCAAGTCAACCAGGCGGCCGCCGCCGCTGCCATGGTAGGTCGGTGCCAGTCCCTGTCCAGTCGTGCCCACTTCTTGCCCGCTCCTTTAGCGCCATCTCAGGCTCTGCTCCTCCTCTCGCCTATTCCTTATAAACCGTAACACTAGCAAAGAGCAACTGTGCCTGAGCTATGGTGAAGGTAATGCAGAATGTGCTAACGTAGATGAACTGGTGTGTACGCTTAACCCTGCGCATATGTCACCTGTTATAACTGTGTTATAACTGTTATATCTGCAGTTTGTAATATATCAGTGAAAATACCTTCAGGCATACAGCGGGTCCAAAATTCGAACTCTACTAACGAGAATCGTTATAGAAATAGACAAAATTTGTTTGTAGGAATTTGGGGTAAATCCTCGTCTACGTGCCATCGGGTATATCAGGCGACACATACTCACCACCCTGATGTTATATCCGTTGTTTATGTGGCAGTTACTTAAAGGGTCAAGGGTCAGGTTTGCTAGCTTGACGACCCGATTGTAGCTGAGCACTCGGGGTGCTTAAGGGTCCAATAGTAGCAACGCTGCACCTCCCAAAAGTTGTCCGTGGAATAATTTAGTTCCTGTCATGACTTGCTGTATAGCAGTTTCCTCAACAGGGTCAATTTGTTTTTCTTCTCGCTTGAAGTTAATAAACCATAAACCGCAGCTTGTCATGTTCTGAACATTTTTAAAGATTACTGTAGTTTAGCTGTTTATAGTCACATTGAAAGTTTCGCTTATCGCTCACGTTATAGCAGCTGTAAACTGTATCTTCTTTAATCTATGCCTAAGCCGTTACCATAGCAACCGTCATACTAGATAATAATAATAATAAAGCTGTGATTTGATTCGATGATGGAATTACAGTAGACCGGATCTTCGCAGCGGATCGAGACTTTCGGACCTGGCTGTATTTCCTGACTTCTTATTTTTCTTTCTCCAGAGGCGTAGCATTTCTTTGCCTTTTTTTTTTTTATATTAGTTAATCCGTTTGCAGAACAGAAGTAAAATCATTTGTTTCTTGGTAAATAAATGCAAAGCTTTACAGACAGATTGTCTTGATGTTTCTCTGTAACCCTTAGCACATGACATTTTAGTCCTTTCAGTAACTAATTGTCATTACTGTGCATGCGTTAGTCTTGTTATTTGTTGTATATTGCATTCTGGTGATTTGTTTTTTTGTTTTGTTTTGTTTTTGTTTTGTTTTGTTTTTTGTTTTGTTTTTTGTTATTTTATTTCTTTTGTTTTTCTTTTGATTTTTCTCACCTACCCAAACTGCACTGCTGCCCCATGATGCACCTCTGCTTGCTGTTTATGTTAATGCGCTTGACCCCCATTGGCCCATTGCCATCATGTGCTCGCTGCCTGCTAATTAAGACTCAGTCGGCTGTCAAATCACTGAAGCGACCCCTCGAGGCAACCTTTGACCTGGTACTATGTCCTTTCACCTTTTAGCTTGGCATGTAGCTCTGTTGTAGAAACGATTTTTATGAACTAAAACTTAAAAAGGGGTGATTAATTGATTGCAGTGAAGTGGCCGAATCTGCTTTTGCATATATCAGTAAATCAATATATACGTGTGTATATATATATATACACACACAAAATGGAAATGTTACTGTAAGAACAATACGCAAAAAAAAAATTTTTTTTTTTTTTTTTATCATGTTTGGTTGAAATCTTGGTAGCTGCAGTCAGTTCATCACCTCTACTGATACAAAATAAGGTGTGAACATTTTTAGATTTGATATATTTATATAATGTAGAAATAAAATAGATTGAAATGACTTTCTACATAATTTGCATGTTTTTTAAATGTGCATGTCTACCTTGGGGGTGTAGTGGGGGGGAATTAACGTCGCTTAAATGTAATTACGGAGCTAGCAGTGCAGTTTGCATTATTATTATTATTATTATTATTATTATTATTATTATTATTATTATTATTATTATTATTTAATTTACACATTTAAAGAAAGCTCCAAAGCCTCCATTGTTAAATACTATTCATGCTCTATGTAATTAAATCTAGGACCTTTTTATTATTATGCATTTAATTGTAAATATGTATTTGGTTTTAATTTTTTTTTTCTTTTCTTTTTTTTTTTTTTATCTTTTTTCTGTCCCTCTCTCTCTCTCTCTCTCTCTCTCTCTCTCTCTCCACCATGTTGCTCTGGTCCTCAGGGGATTCCACCCGTTTTGCCTCCATTACCAAAGAGACCCGCACTTGAAAAAACCAACGGTGCCACGGCCATGTTCAACACTGGCATGTTCCAGTACCAACAGGCCCTGACCAACATGCAGTTTCACCAACAGGCGGCTTTCATACCATCAGGTAGCTCGCTCCCGACTTCACCTTTCACGTTCACCTCTGGCATTAAGATACTGACTCACGCGCTGCAGAGAGCCAAGCTCAAGACTTTCATCATTTGAATAATACAGTATGTAAGGAATAAAACACCAGGGCATTTGCTGTTATACTGAAATAATAAGCGATCAAGCAGAGTTACTACTTTTAGCATGAAGTCGATAGTTTTTCAACAACAGCACACTTAGAAATCTCTTATACCACAGAAATTTTTATTCAATGAAATGTGGCATGTTGTGTTTTTTTACATACAGTACTGTCAAAGATCTATAGGCACTGTGTTACCTTCAGTACAAACTTTGTTAAATATCTTTATCATGTCCGCATTCCTTTGTACTAAACCATTCACTATTTCCAAACATACCTTAAAATGTATAAATAAATAAATAAATAAATAAATAAATACGGTGATCAATAAATAAGTAGGTAAATAACATTACAGAAGAATAACTGCATGGCTGTAAAGAAAGCAACTTATTACGTAACAGATCATATTTTAAATGCAAACCCAATGAAAAAATCTAATGAAATTTACAAAGTTACCCGAAGTCTCCAGCACACTCAGTAAAACATACACACACACACAAAAAAAAAAAAACTGGCATAAACAAAGATGCCTTTGAAAACATTTCTATACGAGAGAAACTTCTACACAGTGTATGACAAAGTAATAAAATATACATAGTCAATGAATTTTGTAAAATTCTCTTTTTTGAAATTAATCAGTAGGATTTGATATACTGTAGATTTGTGCAGTTTTATTCTATAAGAAAAACATCTGGGAGGTTTTACTGAGCGTACTGGAGAACATTCCAGAGTTGTTCTATTAATAACTTTGTCATGTAATATGTTGCTTTATTAACATGCATACAAATATTATACGGTAATGTTATTTATTTATACATTATTAAGATATGTTTGGAAATCATTCTGTAGGAAAGGCTTTGTACATAATAATAATAATAATAATAATAATAATAATAATAATAATAATACTGTAATAATAATAATAATACTGTAGTAATAATAATAATAATAATAATAATAATAATAATAATAATAATAATAATAATGCAAACCTGATCAACATTTTGCACAGTACTGTATAAATTTATATTTACATTGAACGTTAACCAGGTAGACTTACAGCAGCTATATATATATATTCAATATTCAATCACCCCTTTACCGGACTTAATTGTTTTTCCCTCTTTAAGATATCAAAACAATTTAGACAATCTATCACAAAGTGCTGACACTGATGACTCCTTCCATAACTGTTAAATGTTAAATGATCTCACTGAGAGCTTCCTCTTAAGTGTAACCCCGAACAGACCGGGGAACTGCTAGAACAAATTTATGCCTGTCAGGGGGTCGTGATGCAGCGTGACGCACGAGCCGAGTGCCGAAAGCTGATGTGTATTATTTTTCCTCCAGCAGCCCGGGGTGAGGTGTGTTATTCCTGTAATGGCACAAACCCATTTGCCTGCGATTACAATGTTTAATTTTAATGTACAAATCGTTGCACATTTTAATGGTGTATAGTGAGATTTAATGTTTTGTAATGTTTGTGAGACAAGCTATTTCCTGCTCTCGGTTATGTTATACTCTCTCTCTCTCTCTCTCTCTCTCTCTCGCTCTCTCTCTCTCTCTCTCTCTCTCTCTCTCGCTCTCTCTCTCAAAACACGGCCTGTTATTTTACAGGGGGAAAAAAAGTCATTTCTCCTGAAGACTTTCCCATGGGAAATTTTGTCAATTTACAACCAAGACACTTACCATAAATATGAAATAAATGTCTCCTAAAAAAATTTTTTATTGAATTTATTATTAATCTTTTAATACGGTATGTTGTGTGTCAGTTGTTCAATTCACTTTGAATGAGCTGATATTATAAAAACAATAATGTACTATAATAAACGCATTAATATAAACCTCTTGTTCATACAGTAAATACAACCAGATAAATAACATAAAAAAATATTATTTATACCTTCTGACCAAGCAGAATCAATCTTTTTTATTATTATTATTATTGGCTTTAATATTTAACCTGTTTTAGACAGGCTTAAGAAAACCATAGAGAACCTTTACACGTGCTGTTATCTGATTTGCAAGTGAAATAGGATCCGACGCAGGCTCATAGTTGAGTAATTAAGGGTTCAGAGTCTTGTCGAAGAACCCAGTAGTGGCTCTCCGGCACGCCAGAGATTCTTGCAGACACTAATCCAGGATTATCCCTTTTCTAAAAGCTGACTACTTTTTCTGCGCCTTATGTTCAAGCCTGAAAAAGCACACATATACTTAAGCAGGAGTGTGAGGATCGTGACAAAAACCTGGCTCAAGATGAGCTAGGTGAAAAGTGTCCACTCTTGAATGTATTCAAGTATTTAAAAGCCTTTTCACATGGTCTGGGAATTGCAGTTGAACGTGTACGAACACTTTACAGAGATTAAGGTTATGATCAAGGTTTAATCTGAACTAAACGCGTGGTCGGTATTAAGCTCTGAATGAGACGATGTTCTCCTTTTTAATGTATGAATAGGCTTTGCACAAAGATGGTAAAGGTATTTAAAATCTACTGTAGACTTTTCCGCTATATAAAAAAAAAAATTATGAATGGAGGAATAAAAAAAAAAAACATTCACTTTTACGGGAAATTTCAAGCGCAAGATGGTGATGAGAACCTTTGAAAAAAAAATAATAAAATGGTGCAAACATCCTTGTTTGATCTTGATCTTTGAAAATCGACAGATAACTTGCGGGAGAGACGGATCTGTCTGAGTGAACTGTACACACAAATATTCAGCAACACCGCTTGCACGTTACAAGATCTACGCTGGGAGTTAGTGCCACATCCCCCGTACAGTCCTGACCTCACCCCGAGACATTTCCATGTTCCAATGTTTGGGCCATTAAAGGAGTTCCTGGGAGACATGAAGCAGACATGAAGCAGACAGTCCTATCTTTGATGGTATCTACTGTAAGCACTATGAAACCCTGGGATGAGTGCATTAGTTTAAAGATAGTTTAAAGATCTGACTCATAATCATAACTGCATTATTATTGCCACAATTAAAAGTTTGACTTGAACACCTCTTGTATAACTACGTAAGAAAAAAAAGCCTTATTCATTATATTTATTCCAATATAAATCTTTTAAAAATGCTGTTTTTTTTTTTTTTTATTAATGAAATACAATCACATGCTTTTTTATCACCGCAACACTGAGGAATTCTCGACTGGTCAGAAGGTGTCGATTAATTTTCTATAACAGCAGATCACATGTTTCTATTGATGCACTTAATAAATAAATAAATAATTTAAATAAATCATCGATTTTAAGTGTAAATCTATAGATTTAAAAATAACATGCGCTATGGCGTGTACCGTGATAAATTGTTTAGCGCTTTCGGAAGGAGTCTCCAGCGTCACGAGACTGAGGTTGATTGTTTTCCTATAACAGCACTGCTCCCAAGTTTAGTTTTTTTTTATTCCTTACATCACTAATGTTTTTTTTTTTAATTATTATTTCACTGCAATGGATTTAGATATTATTTCTATACAAACTTTTTGAACTTGGCGTACTGTATGACCTCATGCTGTTTACCTTCTGCCCATGTTAGTACATTTTTTTTCTTGAGATGTTAAATGTGTGGCTCTCTGCAATTCACCAGTTTTCCATTATATTGTTATATATCAACGTGACGGCAAATTAAAGGAGCTACATTTGAGTCCGTTTGGAGTTTCAAACCCAGAAAAAGGGATATTTTTTTTTCTCAATCTGCCCGATCATACTGTATTATAAATGTATTTGTATTTTATTCCTATCTGTTCAAAATGACCCTCACTTGTAGCTCTTTCCACGTGACGTTACTAATATTTTGCCCTAATGGAATGTGCCATGATGAAATGATCCACTCACTATAACAGTCATTTATTATCATTTCATTTATGACCTTTCAATGATTTGTGACGTTTTTATTCTCCTGTTCCTGTAACATTATTCTCCTTATCTGTTTTTTTGTTCTGTGTGTGTGTGTGTGTGTGTGTGTGTGTGTGTGTGTGTTTTGTTTTTTCACTCTAATGGCCCGCGTGATGGGTTGTGTTGATTCTCCTCCCCCTCCCTCCTTCTGCCTTTCCACTTCACTTCCTGTTGCAATGCATGATGGGCAGGCTCAATATTGTGCATGACACCCGCAGCGAGTGTTGGTAGGTGCCGGCTTTCTTACTTGATTATCTTCACACATCATTTTTATTTCATTTTATTAATTCATTTATTTTATTTATCTATTTATTTATTTATTTATTTTGATTGATCGGTTCCTGAACACTCACTCCATTTAGTGACACTTTGTGCATCACAGGGGCGAGATGTCATATCGCTGTGTTAACGGGACGCAAATGAAATTATGATTCGTGACATTTACTTGACATTTTAACGATGGGGGGGGGGGAGGAAACAAAAAATAAGTGCTTGGGCGTTTTTCGAGCTTTTCCATCAAGTCCTTTTTGTAAAGTGATAGCTGACAGATGGCATGAAATGTCAAAAATGGTGTATAATTGAAGCTGTTCTGTACTAATATTAACGAGGGAATGATCTGTGTTTATGTTCAGTTTCATGGCTTCATCCTTGAGTGAAATGTTGCTTTCTTGCAATGGCGGCATGACACCCCACTAATATCCCCTTTGACCTCACCTATGGCATGGCTTTGACGTTTTTTTGCGTAAAACTACCCCCCCCATCCCCCCCTCACACACACCTCAAACCATGCTTACCCGCCTTTACTGACAATAATTAAAATGGATGTCACATCTGCCCTATCCCGCTGTTCATTTTTGGTTATTTGGTTTTCCCTCCAAAAAGTTCCCATGATGCACGGTGCTTCGGCAGCCACTGTGTCAGCAGCCACCACATCCGCCACAAGTGTTCCCTTCGCAACAGCCACAGCCAATCAGGTTTGCTCCTTTACCGCTTTCCCTCTGCCTCTCATTAGTGCAGTAGCGTCTCCATGCTGTGTGTGTTTTGTCTGTGTGTGTGTGTGTGTTTGTGTGTGTGTGAGAGAGAGCGAGAAAGTGAGAGAGAGAGAGACCATGGGGATACAGTAAGTGTGTCTGCTTGCACCATAGCGTCCGTACTGACCTCCATCCTACTAACCTGCATGTCAACGCAATCATTAACTGCACAATGTCTCTGCCTATGTTTCCTCAAAAGCGCCTGTGTAACATCTGTTTCGAGTTGACTCACATTCAGAGGAAAGACGGATTTTAAATGATTTTTCAAGAAATGCCTCTGGCCAATCGTAGGCTTCTATATGCTCATGTATGTGGAAGAAGGCAGATAGCGCTTTCCTCTGAGCTTGTCGCGCTGCGCTGTGATGCTGCAAGTTTCATCATGTGACTCAGAGGATGCACATGTTAACGTTCGCCCTGAATGTTTGCTAGCTGTCATGTGATTGGAAAGTGGGCGGGAATTGGCGGGGAGGAAAAAATCATTGAAAATTTTAATTTCAAATCTAATTCCATCTTGTCTTTAGGTAGAAAAATATTTTTTTATGTTTTCAGCCTCAGCAAGGACGTACTTAATCCACTATTTCTCATCTATTAAAAACAAGATTATTAAGGTTACCTAACATGTTTTTATGCTTGTCTTATTCATTCGGCACTGCATTTTTATTCTTTCTCGTAAAAAAAAAAAAAAAGAGAGAAAGAAGAAAAAGGATGTCTAATGTGAAGTGTTATATTGCTAACATAATTATCTCAGAATGAGAAATATAATGCTTAATATAAACATGGAGCTAAAAAACTAACAAGACTGTTTAATACGATAGATAGATAGATAGATAGATAGATAGATAGATAGATAGATAGATAGATAGATAGATAGATAGATAGAGTGAGTACGGGTCAAAAGTTTGGACACCCCCCTTTTTTTCTACAACAATCCTGGAGATTTCGAAACTATAAAATAACACATATTTCATTAAGAAACAAAGGTCAGCTGTTCTGGATCAGTTCATGCACGAACAGTATTGTCCTAAGTGCATTCGCAAAACCCACCAAGGTGAACTCTATGAGGAACTGTCTCTCATGAAGACCTTCCCAGGAAAGCAAGACCAAAACTAAATGAACTGCTGCTGCAAAGAAGTTCATTTACAATCACCAGCCTCAGAAATCACCAATTAACAACCAGCACCTCAGATTAGAGCCGTTATGAAGCTTTACAGAGCAGAAGTAGCTGATATACATCTCAATATCAACTGTTCAGAGGAGATTATTGTGCATTTTAGATTTTTTTATAGTGTAGAAAGAAATAAAAATGAATTCGAATGTGTGTCCAAACTTTTGACTTGTACTGTAGATAGATAAGTAAAGATACTTAATTAATCCCAAAAGGGAAATTATAAACATTTAAATGTACATGCACTTTAACACTGCAAATGAGGAAAATGGCTTTTTATGAACATACAAAAAACAAAAATGTATATTCAATATATATATATATTAAAATGTATTTTTTAAACAATATATATATAATTTTCATTATTATATATTTATTCTTATATATATAATATAATAAAAGTCACTCAACCATCATTTTGCTCTGATATATTATATCTTGTAGGTGTGATGCTCAAATCCTAACCTTGAATTGCCGTGGCATGTTTCCTGCAACATGAGCTTGACCTCATTTAACTTTTCTCCCCTTCTCACACTTTAGATTCCAGTAATATCTGCAGATCATCTGACTAGTCACAAATACGTGACTCAGATGTAGGACTTCAAACAGTAAGTTCACCCACATGTGTTGTCGTCAGTTCGGTAAGCTTTCTCACGCCCAGTCATTAATTACAATTTGTTTGCTTTCTCCCTCTCCCTTAATTTGCTTTCAGATCACATCCAAGTGTGCTTGTGTGCCGTCCAAATTTTTGAATCTACCCTTTACACACCAACCAAGAGCAGAAGATAAGAAAATAATCATGTCACCATTCCCTGGAATGACGGAAACACGCATGCTAATACTGTTAAGGATTTGATAGAGTTGAAAGTTTAAAAAAAAAAAAAAAAAAAACAAGAAAGAAAAAAAAGAAAAAACTTTTTTTTTGTTGTTTATTTTGGTTTTTCTTTTGGTGGTAGCCGGGTAAAAAGAGCATCACCGTCTGCCTTTTTTTTTTTTTTTTCCAACTACAGATGGTACAAAGCATGTCAGAACCATTTCAGCGCCGAGAAATGCATGGCGACGTCTCCTGTCATGTTTCTTGGTACACAATATTGGTTTTGTTTTTTCGTTTGTTTTTTAGTGAGATGGAGGGAGGGTTTTTTTTTTCCTTTCTTTTTATAGTTTACAAACCACGGTGCACCTTGAGAATTTTAATTTCAAGACAATGTCAAACAAAGGACCTTGCGAAAGAATGTCATGTAAGACTAGATATTGTGCATGCAGTGTTCCATTTTGTAGGACGTGATTGTAAAAAGGTGCAGGATGGAGGAGACACACACACACATATATACATATATAGAAACATACATACACGTACACACACACAGGCAAAAATGACAACTGAATGTCCGAGATCTTAAACACAGCAGTGTTTTTTTTTGTTGTTGTTGTTTTTTGTTTTTTCTGTTTTTTGAAGCACATCGAAGAGTCGATCTTCATGTCGCAAACTCCACATCAAGTGCCATAGACAGTACTTGCATCCAAAAAAAGGAAAGAAAGAAAGAAATGAAAAGAAGAAGAGAAAATACAGTAGACTTATAATAGGAGTGTTAAGTGTTTGTATTATTAATGCCTTTAAGTCAAAGATGTGTTCTCTGTTTTATTTTTTCAAATTTTACAATGTTTTTTTTTGTTTTGTTTTGTTTCATTTTCATTTTTTACCCGCCCAAATATCCCAAAAAAAATGAACCAAAAAAAAAAATGTCAATAATGAATATCCGAACTTTTTTTTGACATTCTGATTGACCATTTCTTTTTCTTTTTTTTTTTATTTATTTATTTAACATCATTATTTAAGTTTGTCCAGACTCCAAAACTGACTCCATTCACACCTTCTTGGCAGTTTTTTTTTTCTTTTAGTAAATGATTTCGTTCCATTGTCGTTCCTGAGTGTAAAGTGAGGTGTGAAAGGGTAATAATTCCATAAGTGGGAAAAACGAAAATAAGAGAAAATTAGTATTAGTGTAAAGGTCCTTATGTAAGATCCACTGTCTTATTTTTCATGTTTGATCAGAGGATGTGGGTGTATTTTTATTTATTTATTTATTTATTTTAAATTTTGCTTCCTCGTCAGCCCTGCGTGGGAGACCGCTAAGGTCAGAGATGCTCCAGAAAAGGGCTGCTGGGTAAAAAAATAAAAAATAAATACATATAAAAATACGGCTCACTACACAGTGTGGGCGTACTGACGAGCGTCGGTGCATCACTACATCCAAGGGCAGGATTTTAATGATTGTATGATTCAATAGTAAACGCCTTAGTCCACCTTTCAGGCACGTCGATGCTCATATTCCCATGTGTTTTTATTAAATTTTTTTTTTTTTTTTTAGATTTTTCCCATCATTTGGTTGGATTATCATTTCAGTCACAATATTTTGTCTGTCTCATATATTTGTCACAACAAAAAAAAAAAAAAAACAGGAAAAAAAAAAAAAGAAATATTCTGTCGTATAACTAAGCTCGGATACGGTTTCAGTATTCCATTTTGTCGAGTAAGATTTAACTTTTGTAGAGTGTGAAATATTATAAATAACGTGTTTCCTTTTTTTTGTTGTTTATTTGTTTGTTTTTTCGCGTTCTTCATACTTTACTCGGTTTTAAAATTACGTAGTGCGATTATTTGAGTATTGAATATTAGCATATTGAGAAAAAAAAAGAAAAAGAAACGATTTTTATTTTTAGTGAAAGGTCATCTTTTGTTTTGTTTGAAATCTTCGAACAAGCATAGCATCTTTTATATGAATATATATCTTACGACGGGGAAAAATAGTTGCCAAGAGACATAGCTGCTGTGGCGTGACCCATGGGTGATATTGGAATAATATTTTAAAGATCTTCTGGTTTGTAATTAGTCGTTCTTATTAGAGAGAGAGAGAGAGAGAGAGATATGAGAGAAAAAAAAAGATGAGAATAGTTCTTAGATGTTAAAGGTTGTTTTCTACTGTATTCATTTGAAAAAAAAAAATTATAATAACTATCGTTCGAGTATTTCCAATCTCCCTAGACGTAAGGCCTTGTTAAAGGAAAAAAAGCTGCATAAGTGGACGGACGTGAGGGCAGGAGGGTGTGCGTTAAACCGGAAACAACAAAACAAAACAAAACAAAACAAAAAAAAAAAAAAAAAAAAGGAAAACCCTTTTCAGGTGACAGCACACAGGTGACGTCGGGGATGAAGGGGACAAAAGTCGACTTTTTTTGCACTTCTGTACATAGTCAAAAAAGAAAGAATCGTGTATAATATTGAGATCTTATTTTGAATAAAAAATGTCTATAAATATGAGGAATTTTGTTAACGATATTAAAAAAAAAACACACATACAGAAAGTCAGGCTGCTCGCAAAAAAGTGACACAGAATTCCGAAAAGGGCAAAAAAAAAGAAATAATAATAATAATAATCATAATAATAATAATAATTAAAAATCGTCGCTTTGCTTTTTTTGTCAGCGGCTTGTAGCTTGCCAGAAAGCGTTCAGGTTGGAGGTGACCCTCGTCCTCCAGAGCAAAGGCCCTATTCGAAAAGCCATGTGACCTAAACCCTGATCCTGATCCTGATCCGGAAGCACATTTTAGTGTTTTTACTTCGCTCTAACACAGTTGTTCGTCGGATCGGGCGTGTTAGAAGTAGAACGATGGAAAACGATAAAATATGCCGAGAAGGAAGAAGAAATTGGGACCGGGAATTGGGAATCACATCATGGAATATAGATCCAACCCAGATTTTTCTCGTTTCTTTTCAGAGGATTGCATGTTAAAGGACGTAACATATACCACAAGAAAACTTCACTGAGTAATACTGAATAAACAACCATGTTATACAACTTATTTACAGTATACTTTGTAATATTAATGTAATGGACTAAAAACAAAAAAGGACAAAAAAACTAAAGTGGTTAACAAAAAAAAAAAAGAAATAAAAAATAGATTCCTAGAGAGCATTTCCTCATTAAGGTCTTAGCTCTTACGGAGTAATAACAACTGTACATCATAGCTATAAGTAAGATCTTTCTTTTCATACGTCGTATTTTAAGTAGATGATGGATCGACAACCGAAATTCGTTGGCACTCTGAAGTATGGGTACCTGTGGTGTTAAGTTAGGAAATGTTTCGCGTCCATGTTGAGTTGCCAAATGGATTCTGTGTTACCAAAGTTGACTGTGCTTACGCATTTCCTGCTCGTTCGCGATTCGAGCCCGGATCACCGCGGGCTTGCGAGTTCTTTTTCATCGGCTACAGGTGCACATTTGAGTTGATGACACATTGTAATCTCCAACTTATGGTTTGTTTCCTGCTTGTAGTGATTAATAATGTATTCTGTCTAATGCTGCAGTTTGTTTCGGCTAATTTTATTATTTAGTGCTTTCAAGAGAAAAAAGAAAAAGGGTTTTTGTAATTTAGCCAAATTTCAGCATGCACTTATAATGGCCTGCTATCACAATACTGACACAACAGTCTTAAGCCATAAACAGATTAAGGATTCCGAATCATCTAATATTAACAAGGGGCACCTTTTTTCTGCCATTACAGTTTATAGACAGGTCAAAACAGTCAATGCAGGTCATTATTCGATCTGGATGCTACATTACAAAGACCTTAAAGTGGCTTTTAATGCTTGATTTCATTCTTGCTGTTATGAAAAAAAAATCTAATGAAAATATATAAATGAACTTAAATAAAAGTGGATTTGCAAACAAATTGTCATCAAAGGTTTGTTTTGTTTTTCATATCTCAAAAGTGAACTGCGTAGACTCATTAAAGTACGTTGTCCAGAGCTATGCTTAATGTTCATATCACAGTTGATCTTATGCACAGCTCTCAATGCGAAAAACAAAAAAACATTCAGATACATTCATCAGACTTGAAGACCGAGATCACAGGAGAATGACCAGACTGGTTTGACCTGATTGAAAGGCTGCAGAAAAACTGGTAGCCCAGCAGAAGGGCATCTCAGAACACACAAAGTGAATGGGCTACTGGGTTCCAGTTCTGCCAGCCAAGAATAAAGATAAAAACAGGTGCAGATTCAAACCAAACAAACGGAAGAAATAAGTCTTTCAAAAACTAAAGCCTGTTGGAACAAGCCTGTATATCCTGTAGCTTTGCTATATGTAGGTTTGGATGGGCATTGGTGGCTCAGTGGTAGGTTTCCCGTCTGCCATGCAAAAGGTCCGGATTCGAGTCCCACTCAATGACCAAACCCCAGTGCCGCAACCCCCAAGCTCGGATAAAATGTGAGGGTCGCATCATGGAAGGACATCCAGTGTAAAACCTGTGTCAAGTTGTTGTGCAGATCAGGTGGTCCGCTGTGGCGACCCCTCGACGCAACTGTACTGTACTGTATGTAGGTTTGAGGTAGTGGTGGCTCTGGTGGATGAGGTATCTGGGTGATTACTACTGTTGCCGTCCTTGGGCAAGAAGTTCAGTGATTATGACTCTTAACCCCATGCCCCATACAACCCAGTTGCGCATACAGTACATAGTCACGGGAAGCCTGGATCCTATTCAAGACTATGAGTCCACACTGGACATGATGCCAGACCATTACAGGACACAGAGGAGTAAAGCCGCAGTGTTATCCACACCATCATGCCACCTCTGCTCCGGATCTTGCAGATCGAGTGATCCAGTATGGCGACCCCGGTGGTAAAAATGTCTTTATGCAGGTTTATTTCAACTGCCATGAATAATTTACACAGGTGTGGTATAGCGCTATGAATATTACTCTTAATTCTAATATTATTCAAATGAGCTGGTATTAAGACTACTTTTATCCAGTCATTGTACTGCAGCTCCACAGTGATAAGTCAGAATATAAAAGGCATAACGTTCTCACCAACACCATGTTGTCTGAGAAATGAACTCCAGTAATGAAGATTTATGAATAATAACTATACAGATCAGGGAAATGGATGACAGGTTTTGACTGTTCCTTCATTACAGCTGGTTTCTAATCTCATCAAGGATGTGTGGACAGATCCCCAGGTCCCTGGACTAATGATTTTTGCAGGGTTAAACTCACACTTGCACAGTTCTCACTAGACATCCCAAGGTCCCAAAGATAATACATGTTGAAACAGCAGCTGCCCATTTGTCCATGTTGGCTGAGGTTTGCCTCAAGGTATAATAATGATAATAAAAAAAAAAATTATTATAATAGTAATAAACAATAGCTCATAATTTCTAACGTTCAACCAGATTAAACTGCAATAACATCCAGACTAATATTAAGCTATTTTATTAGGCTTTCCAAAAAGAAATGAAAGAGGCCGAGACGGAGAGAGCGAGCGAGCTGCAAAGCAACTTAGTTGGCTATGAGTTCATGACCATTTGATATCAAGTCCAACGTCTCAGCAACTAAGGTATTAATGTGACGGTCTGTCCACAAACCCAGTTCCTGTTATCACTTACGTAACTGCGGCTGTAAAACTTTGTTTCCTTATTCGCCTCTTTTGTTCGGTGTCCGTCACTAGGTGGTGAAGGCGCTATGTTTTTGTCAGGTTGAGAATTCTGCTGAGATTCTCTTTAGGCTTAGGCTGATGAAGGGTTAAGGAGACTGAAATGTCTGTTTTATATAATTTTTTTTAAATTACTGGAACTGGGTTAATACACCGTAAAAATGTAAAAAAAAAAAAAAAAAAAGTAAAATTACTGACAGCAATGGTGCCAAACAAACAATTATGGTGCCATAAAAAATTTTAAGGAAAATACTCATATAATTCATATTATGTGCAACAATATTAAATTAAACACTGTTATTTTTCCTAAATTTATCTGGTTGAACATTTTCATTAAAGCAACAGCAGGGAAACACAGATTTATTTATTTTACAGATTTAAAAAAAAATTATACAATTTAACACCTTCATTAAAACAACAGCACTGCAGTAGACGTTTAGCAACAAAATTCTGTTATTTTAGTTTTTTCCTAAATTATTACAATCAAATACCTTTGATAAACCAACAACATTAGACATTTAGCAGAGAAACACTTATTTTACAGAGTTTTCCAAAATGTATAAGATCAAACACCTTCAAAAAAAAAGCAACAACACTTTGTTTAACTTAAAAAAAAAAAAAAAACGTTCATATTTGGGGTTTACAGTGTGTGCTGCACTGAGTCTCCTACTGTACATTTTCTGATTCACATTCTCTGAAGGCATGAAGCAGATACTATTAGTGCAGGGCTTCTGCTGCCTTACCTGTGACACTTCCTGTGGAAAACCTTTTAAGAAGTCATAAAAAATGCTAAACTTGCATCTAGAATTTGAATGTCAACATAATATAAAACTAATATAATTTACCTTAAAGTTTCAAAGAAGAACATAAAAACGTTTAGCATTGACATTAACCTTTATCTAATGAGTTACATATTTATCTACAATTTATTATTGTAATTTTATATAAACTTGTACATGACTTCCGATAAAATACTATAAAAATTATAAGGTATTTTGTCTTTTAAAAAATGTGAAAAAATTTAATTTTTGTATTTTAATATTACTTAAAATAACAGTAGACTCATTAATTTACAGATTTGTCACTTTACCGAGATTTCTTTCTTAAGGAAAAATACAATAAAAAAGTTATTTCCTGTAAAATTATTTGCTGTAAAATTATCTGTAAAATTATATTTTTTTTTACAGTGTAGTGCTGAATCGTCAACTTTGTGGGAGAAATGTGGTTGGAAAAAGATCATGAAAACACTTGGTGAAGTTGCATGGTTAAAAAAAATCAACTGTAAAAATAATAGCTATGAAGTAATAGCTATATAGTGAAAGTAAGAGCATTTCCATACACACACACACACACACACACACACACACACACACACACACACACACACACACAATGTGATGTGAACTCACAGGACAGGGACTAAAGAGCTTTCCATAAGAAAACCACTTGTTAGTGAGACTAATCAGACTTCAGTTTGCTAACCAGCATAAAGATCGGACTTTGGAGTGATGGACAAAGGTCATGTGACCTGATGAGTCCAGATTGAGCCTATTCCAGTGCAGGACACTAAGAAGGACAGAGCATGAAGTGATGCACCCATCATGCATAGTGTCCACTGTACAAGCCTCTGCAGACAGTGTTATGATCTGGGGTCGCTTCAGTTGCTCAGGTCTCAGTTGCTCAGGTCTAGACTCAACAACGTTATGTTGTTACAATAAAATGAAGTCAGCTGACGACATGAATGTACTTACACACACACACACACACACACACACACACACACACACACACACACACACACACACATCCATCTGCATGTCCAACTGAAAACATGATTAAAAAGTTCATTTGCCATTAAAGGTCCCCGTTCCAGTTAATAAACCTTTCTCATGTTACTTAGAAACCAGATCTTTCCATGTAAATCTTGTCCAATTCAGATGTGGCTTTATGAACGTCAGAATTGCGCAGATAGAATCAAATCAAGGAATGACTTTTGGCCATAAGCCCAGTTTTAAGAAATCCACCTAGTAATATAAAGCACAGTATGAAGTTTAGTGGCATTTCTTGTAGCTCTGATCATAAGAAAATCTTATTAATTATAATCATGAAACATTTTTTTTACATGCTTTCCTGGTAAATGCAAAATTCTTTTATCTCACTCATCCAGTTGCACTACTGCTGACTTAAAGTAAACACCTCTCTCTCTCTCTCTCTCTCTCTCACACTCTCACACACACACACACACACACACACACACACACACACACGTGCGTGTGCACACACCGGGGTTATATTACGCCAGCTCTTAAATCCCTTCGTGGGCCTCCATATTGTTTTATAATCGATTTTAAGATCCTTTTATTAATTTTTAAGTGACTTTATGCTCTTGCGCTTCCCTTAGGGGAAGGTTGTTCCAGCTATATTACTCAGGTTATCAAACAGCATTTGGTTAGTCATTCCAGAAACTCTGCTTAAAAGGGAGGGTTCATCTTTGAGTTACAAAGCTCTTGAATGTTCTTTTCAGAAACCTGAGATGGACTGACACTTTTTAACAAAGACTTTTGCTTTTCCCGATATACATTATATTATATGGTTGATGTTGTTGTTATTGTTGTTGTTATGCTTTATGAGTGTTTTGGATGTTCTTCTTCATTTATTTTTCCCTAGATCCTAACTTTATGTCTAAATCTGTTTTTATTTAACTTTTCTCTTTCTATGAAAAGCACTATATCAACTAAGCCAACACCCTGCCTAAAAGTGTCCCCAGTGTGCAACCAAAACAGCTCTGACCCATCAAGCCATGGACTACACAAAACCCCTGAATATGTGCTTTGGTATCTGGCAACAAGACATTATAAGGAGATCTTTTAAGTCTAGTCAATTCTGAGGTAGGATCAGACTTGTTTGTCCAGAACATCCTTTAGATTGAAATCTGGAGACCTTGGAGGCCAAGTCAACACCTTAATCTCTCTGTAATGTTTCTCAAACCATTCCTGGACAATGTTTTTAGAGTTTGGCAGGGTGCAATATCCTTCTGAAAAGGAATCTTGGTCTGCAATAATGTATTGGTAGGACATACAGTACGTGTCAAAGTAAATGCCAGGACCAAAGTCTTCCTATTGCATCCTGGTGATTTGTCTTGTGCAGGCATGATGTAAAAGAAAAGAATTTAAATTCATCAAACCAAGCCACCATCTTCCATTGTTTTGTGCTCTAGTTCTGATGCTCATGTGCCAATTGTTCACATTGTCATTGATAGACGGTGATCAACAGAGGCACTCTGACCCCTTTTTAATTTGTGCTACAGGAGCTTTTCCATGTGATCGGTCCAGAAAACCTAGCCCTGATCCCCCAAATGTGTTAGTCAGCCCAGGGTAAATATGACCCTGTCTTGTTTAATTTTAGTTGGAAATCAGTAGATTGGTTACGTTACCGCCAACAGTACCGTAGGTCTCATTCTCCCTCATCTCGTCTTTCCAGACGAGCCTCCCATAAAAACGTCTAATGTTTCCTTCCCTAATCGTGTCTTAGGAATTCTCCATCTGCTTTTGGTACTGTAGGTACTCACCACTTCATACCTGGAACACACCACAAGATGTCCTGATTTGGAGATTAATCATGGTAGAAGAAGACTGACAATGGTAAAACTCGTACTTCTTTTACAATAATCAAAAAAAAATCCCAATCGTAAGAATTTTCTATCGGGAATAAGTAACTTTATTTATTTATTTATTGTTCCTGAGGCTCCTCATGGTGAATGATTAATGCTTTTTCGATTGTTGACTCAACTGGCTGTACTGAGATGTGTTGCATTTAAAACAAGAGGCAGAAAAAAAAACTTTTTTGTTGTTTGTATGGTTTTCTTCTTTTCTGAAGACAAGACGCAAAAAAAAAGACCACCTCACCGGAACCTAGACATTTGGCTGTATCTTGTAGCATCTGTCATCTACGTGCCCCAAAGGCTGATGGAACGAACTCAAAAGACCAGCATGAGACGCCTTGAGTGTTAAGCGTCTCAGCTGCTTAAATATGGTTTGCTAAGCCTGCAGTGGCAGACGTACTCCATCCTTTAGTGCAGCACTGCAGGCCTCTTTTACTCACTGTCCATTTCCTCTTTCAGCTTTTCAAGCTCCGCTGCTCATGTCTGCCTGAAGACAAACAAATTTTCAACGGAGTCATTTGAATTTCCAATAATTCCCATCACTACTTTAATTTCATATTCGCCTAACTTCCTGGAGTTGTAATAAAGCCCCCGATTCTCACAACTTTAACTTGACGGAATGCATGCTCATTTCAACAATAGCTTCGGGCCCAGCATACACTTCTGCTGCATATGAGAACATTCATTTTCCCATATACACCTTTTCATCAGTGGAGCATCTTTTTCAATTTACTTAATACATCAAATGTTAAAGACAAAGAAATGAAATCCACATCCAAGGAGGCATCTATTTGTTTTTAATTGAATTTCGCTTTATACACTCCTCCTATTAATCATCAATCATTTCAAAAGGCTTTGACAGGCATTCTGTAGATTATGTAAATTAACTGCCACACTGTACAGGACATTGATAACATTCTCCTGAATGCTGTAATGTTTGTTAATAAGCCACTTCTGGGCTATATGAATGTCTGGTTTTATTTAAACCGATGTTCTTCATGCTTGGACACTGGGCATGTGGGTGTAACAATGCAGCAGGTGCCACTCTCAAAAAAAAAACTGTGCCACATCGCAGTCTGACCTCAGCTACAGTAGCATCGCTCTAAATAAATTGAAAACATTATTCGTCATAATAAACTAGAAGGTACCCTGAGATATATTATTACCTTGTCATTACATATTTTTATTTCACAGGATACTGTAAAAGAATATCTATGTTTTTCTCCTTGGGTTTTGTTCATTTTGTCCTAGAGCAATCATTTGATCCTCAAGTTCTGGCAAAGGTTTTCACGCCGAATGTCCTTCCTGTCGCAGGCTAGGGACCGGCTCTGTATGCGGTGGCTGGTTTTATGGGGTGTAGGTGTAAGGTTTAAAAAGTTTTAAGAATTAAAAGAAAAATAATAATGGCTTGTTATACTGTACATTGACCAGCCTGGTACGAATAACTGGGAGAGACGGACATGAATGCACAATACCATAAAAACTGTTTATTATCAGCAAAGAGAGCATATTTAAGCTTTTGGCCAGGTGCTCTCTGTCACATTCTGTATCAAAAGAACCAGTCATTAACATGTAAGTCATAAAGAGACCCAGAGACAGACGGATAGATGATTCAAAATGTATTAGCATTTTATGGTTAAACAAAAGGGTTCCAGCAGACAAAAGCTATTTTCATGCATGTGGTTATGGTTAGGGGTAGTGGTGGCTCAGGTAGTCTAATTGTTGATTTGGGGATCTGAGGTTCAGATGAGAGTTCGAGCCCCACCACTGGTGGTTGCCACACCCCATACTACCCGTTCACCACCTGCAGTGCCAGTTCCAAGCCTGGTTAGAAAAATAGGAGGGTTGTGTCAGGAAGGGCATCTGGCATAAAACCCTGTGCCAAGTTGTGTGTGGATTTGAGGGTCCTCTGTGACGACCCCTTGATGAGAGAAAGAAAGTTTACAGTAAGGTTAGAGTTCTTGGTCAAGGACCTGAGAGTATATGGGTCAGGACATGTATCTAACACTTTTATCACCACTGCCCTTTAATAGCATAACTGAGTGAATAACAACGAAAATATTATGTGACGATTCATTTTGCACCAAGAAACGAATTCCATTCCACATATTTTGTGCACCTTATTGTGCTCATATCCTGAATTAGTTTTTGAATTTAGCTCGTGAATACAATCAAAAGGTTTCTTTCCTATTAGTGCCAGCCCATTTGGGTATCCAGGGAAAAAGAGACAGTGGAAAAGTTGCAACCAAAAAAAAGTGATTTGAGGTCAATATCAAAATAATTGTCAGAGGGAAAGGTATAGTGTGGAGAAAGGCAAAACAATGACCCAAAAGCAAGACATTTGCATTTTATTATTATAACCAGGTAGATGTGATAAGGAGGAGGGAAAATCAGAAAGAGAAGGTATTAATTAATTGGACACAGCAACCTTAATAATACTCTATTTATAGTAGGTAACACACAACAAGACTTTGTGACTGTTGAGCATGAAATGTTCTCATGCAGGAAATATATGCAGGAAAGACTAGATATGATGGCACAGCTCCAAGAACTAGGGAGAGAAGAAAGCAATGTTAAGAGTCTTTTAGAATTGGGTCCCTGATCAGTGAAGGAATCGGTTAATGTTGTTTTTGAGGAAGACTGGACTCGAAAGAGTGTTCAGCTTTAAAGGACAGGGAAGAGAGATCTCCTGTATAGGTGGTGATGGAACCTACAGAACCCCAACTAAAGGTGCACAGTGTTACTGAGAGGAAGCGTGTCGAGAAGATACCGGATAAAGCAGACGAAGAGCTCAAGGCACAGAGGTTTTAAGGAAGGCTGGTCTGGAAAATCAGATGAGGAAGAATAAGACCTACAGTTGGTAGTAATGTTTTTCTCCTGGATTCCTACAGCCTTTAAACAACCAATAGGAAGAAGAAAGCTTTTGCAAGAAAAGCCAGTCCTATATGTGTTTATGTACAGTACCTATATAAATAAAAGAATTTGTCTGTACAGCTCTTTCAATGATATCTTTACATTTCATACATCGGATGACCCAGAACCAGTCTCAGAAAAAAATCTGTCTGTATGTCTATCTGTACTGCTCTGTATGTCTGTCCATCCAGAATACATAGTATTTTTTTTTTTACTCATTCAGCACTTTGTCCTCGAGGTGGCCATGGCTATACGCATCACTCAACAGAGCCAATCAACATGATAGTTTACCATGTACATATACACAGAGTATGCGAAGACACACAACGACCGTAATGCGATACAGCAACTCATATCATGCTCATCATGGCTTGCTCTAAAATCAAAAATGAGACATACACTTTCCGCTATAAATGAAATCAAAATGTTGAATAGGAGAGAAGCTGTGAGCATTTAAGTGCCAGATTATGAACAACAAGTTTTGACAGCGTACTGCGCATGTACCAAACTGTGGGCGCGTCTTAAATCGACCGCTAGACTGAATTTTATGAAACTTGTGCAGTACTTAGATATCCGCCTGAAGTTTAACCTGCACCATAAGTCAAATCAAAATGTTGGGTAAAAGTGATGTTATGAACATTTATCTGCCAGATATGTGCAAAACTGCTTAAAAATAAGCTACTAATGCGCTACTCGTATAATGTAAACAAACATGTGCACCAATAGATATTAATTATAAAAAATAATAATAATAATATATTCCTGGGATTAGTTCAGATTTTCACAGCTGGAATAACAGCACTGAAGTGGTATAAGTGAATTTTAATGCGTTGGAGTCGTTTTAAGACAAAACATAATCTTTTTTCCGATCTACTTTTTCGATTTCTCACCTGTGATTCACTCTCCAATTACCGAACAGGGAGTGTATTTGGCTGACGACGAAAGAAGTACAACTTGGCGTAAACAAGGTGTAAGATACTCAACCCTACAAAATTGTATTTCCGTGTAATACATAATAATACTAAGTTATGCAGAGTTCTGCCGCACAGAAAGACAAACAGTTTAAAGGGTGTCCCCAAAAAATTTGACCTCATTTGAAATATGAATATCTAAGTAACTACATGTCCAAGGCAAACAAAATTAAATAGATTTCATGTTAAAAACTACAAGATTTATTAACATTCCAACAACATTTTCAAACGGATATAGATCTTATAACCGATTTCAAAAGCTTCAACATGCGCACTGCCTGTGACACGACACACGTCAAGTCTGTCGTCCAGCACCTGCCATACGCGCTGTAGCGTATCTTGCGTAACATTCTCCAGCGGACAAATGGTTCTCTGCTTGAGTTCCTCTAGGCTTGTAGGTGAAGTCAGGTGAATGTGGTGGCCATTTCAACAGCACATTGCCATTGTCACCGAAAGAAAAAGTTTTTTTTTTTTTTTAATACAAATGGTAAACCATTAAACGTAGTTATTTTTCTTTTACACATCTCCTTATAACTTGAGATCATTTGAGTGAGAATTGGCTATCTTGTTAGACTATGGAATGATGACAGTTTTTTTGGGACACCCTGTATGTGTACTGTATATATACACAGTAGGTGTGTGTTTGTATGTTTAAACACTAATGTTTAATGGGTTTGTTAAAGTTCCCTAAGAACACTCTGTTATGACCTTTAGGAATTTAATATCACTTAATATCAATTTTTGGGACACCCTGTACAGTATGTGTATATACACACATTAGGTGTGTCTGTGTGTGTGTTTATGTGTTTAAACACTAATGTGTCGGGTTTGTTAAAGTTCCATGAGAAAACGCTGTTATGAACTTTTGATCACTTTTAAAAGCTGTTATTTATTAATTCATTGTTCATGGTGGAGCTGCAACACGCTACGCAACGGCACTTTTTTTTTGTTTGTTTGTTTGTTCCATCATCATTATTAGCATTAATTTTCTCCACAGCGCCATCTTGTCGCCACGCGCAATAGTCACACCGGATATGACGTAACGGAGAACTTACGCGGAAATAAACATCCAAGCTGTCAAGGTAGCATGGAGGAGCGCGGACCAAGTAGAGTATTCTCGAAATAATGTGGGGCGGTGAAGTTTGTACGAAGTTTATGTGAAGGTAAGGAGATGGTCATTGTAATATGTTCGTATGGTCGTGTTTCAGTTCGTGTTAGAGTGTAAAAGCTGAGTTTGGACTGTAAGACTCTGACTAACGGCTAACTAGGAGTACCGAGTTAGCAGGCGGGCTAGCTGGTGCGCGCGAGGGAACGTGATCCACCGTAAACATGCGGATGTGAAGCTATAAAAACGGCTTCATGAACGCAGATGTTTGGCGTTAAAAATAATATAAATAATAATAATAATAATAGTAATAATAATAGTAGTAGTAGTAGTAAAAATAATAATTTGTCAGCCTGGGGGGAAAAAGTTATTTGAGATGTTATTGAGAAATCTGTTTATCTTTGTTTGTCCAGTAGTTAACCTGTAGGTAAAGAGTTCATCAACTTCATATATATGTTAGTTACAGGAAAATGTAGATAAAGCTTCAGATAAAGTCAGAGTAGCTTATTATAATTGTTAAATCTTATATACTGATTCGTCGGGTGATTTTTATGGTGTTTTTCTAACTGCTATAATTTGATTGTTCAATTATGTATTAGTTTCTGTGGTAACCTCTTATAAAGTAACTTACTGTATTTGATTTATATACATTTTTATGTATACACACTTCAGGAAAAGAAAAACAGTATGATGTATATCATATTTAAATAATATTATGTTATAATATAAATGCATAATATTTATATACAGTATAGTGTAATATGAAGTTTTTATTTTTTAAGTGTGTGGCCCACCCTGTATATACAGTATATTATCAGCAATCAATGAATAATTAATAATAATAATGATAATAATAATAATAAAGACCCATATTTTTCTTTTACTTTTTTCAGGAAGTTGAGTCACATGAGGTGGGCTTTTTTTTATGTTGAAACGTTCCATTACTCATCTTCTGAGGGAAGTTAGTAGATCACAAAAATTTGTATTCTCCAGTGTCAAGTATCCTCCCCTGCCTGAATAGGCTCATTAGCGAAGGTGAGAGTTGGAGAGAGAAACAAAAGTTTGTGAGTAGGGGAGGAGAGATAGATTAGGGAAAGTCTTTAAGGGCACATTTCTCATTAGGGCCCCTGGATCATTGCCAAAAACGCTAGCGTCTGGTTCATTTTGATCAGTGTGAACACAATCATTCTGTCGTTAATCGTTCATCGGCATGGTACGAATCAAACGTGCCTAGTGTGAAAGCATGCTAAGATTCAACACCAAGCGGAGCTGAGAGTAGGGAGAGTCCCATAGTTGTGGTTTTCTTGGTGGACCTGTGGACAGGTCTCGATCTTCCTGACGATGGTAGAGCAGCATGGAAAATATGAGACAGTTTGTATGAGACTAAGATCTTCGTTTCTGTTGAGAGAAAGCTTTTCTACTTGTGCACAGATGTCCTCTTTCACACCTCCCTCCACAACCATCTATCCTCCCTGTCTAACATTTGTTTAATATTGTCATCAAATATTCCTCAGCTGAATGCATGAGAATCTTTACAGACTTAGTTCGTCATATTTAAACATTTTTAGTAATAAAGTTTCAATACTGAATTTTGTTCTTTTTTTTTTTCATTCTATTTCAGGGCTTGGGGCTAATGTGGTGCAGCTGCATTGAAAGTGGCACCTGTTTGCTATGGCATCATCCCCCTTCCCCCTTTTCACTGCTGTCTTACTCCTGACATTGCTCCCTCTGCGATCTTTTCTCTCACTCGAACCGCCGAATCCCCTGCCCTCCTGTGAGCCTGGCCGCTCCTGGGCGATCCAACTGAGCCACAATACCGAGCCACACGAAAACTCTCTCGACGATCTGGCCCACCGTGTGGCGCTGGAAGCTGGTCTCGAGAGCCGGGGGCAGATCGGGCAGCTCCATGGCCACTACCTGCTCTGCCAGGTGACGGAAGAGGAGGAGCATCCGCCGGCAGCCGGGGAGATTTTGGACGCTCACCCTCACGTGGTCTGGCACTTGCAGGAGAACGTTCTGAGCAGGTCCAAGAGGGGCATGATCTTTAACGATCCCAAATACCCAAGCCAGTGGCATTTGGTGAGTTTGTGCAAGGGGAGAATGGAATGAGAGGCATCGAGCTTAATCTCATTTTTAAAGCCAAAGCATAAACGTTATTTGTCTGGTAGCTTTATTTAAAGGTAAGGTGAGGAATAATAAGTAAACCTTTTTAAACATATCTTGAGTGGTTGTAACTCATTTCACATAACTTGTTTTCTGAATGCTTTGTCTGTGAATGGTGGGTGCAGTTTGGTGCATTGTGTTAGGCATTGTGAATGCATCCTGATCAAAAAAATTGTGTAAATGGTGCATAAAAGTGCAGTGACAACAGAGTGGAATGCAGCACGACTGCTGTATGAATGCTGCTTTAATGCATAGTGAGTGCTGTGCGAATGAGTCGTGAACCCAGCATGAATTCAGAGCGAATGCTGCGAATGCCGTGTGAAGCCTGCATAAACACAGAATGATGGCCGGCATGTTTCGGGGCTATTACCAGTTTATTGCCGTATTGATGCAGAGTGAGGGAGTTGTTCGAATGGTTCATGAATATTACGCGAATACCTAATGAGCACAGAGCGACTGTCGTGCGAAAGCAGGGACAGTGGAGTGAGCGGTACAAGGTTACGTTGCAGGGACAGTGGTGTGAGTGAGACAAGGTTACTTTGTTAGGACTTGTTCCCTTGATGGTTGAGTGACTTCTGGATATGCCATGTGAGTGCAACGTGAAGGCAGAGGAAAACCGCCACGTGAATTCCATGTGAATGAGGTGCGAATGTTGCTGTGCGACTGCCTTGAAAGCCGCCATGTGAATGAGGTGGGAATGTTTCTGTGCGACTGCTTTGAAACTGCTGCGTGAATTCGGAGTGACTGCCTTTCGAATACAGAGCGAATGCCGTACGAGTGCCATGTGACTGCTAAACCACTACAGTGTGAGTGCCATGTGAGTGTTCCACGAATACACTGTGACTCATGTGAGTACCATGTGAGTGTTGTTTTGACTGCTGTGCGAATGGTGAAGTCAGAGTGAAACCTGTGTAAGTCCAAGCTCTACGGCAAAACATTTTTACATTCACACTTAGACATTTGTCCAGAGCGACTTGAAAAAGTGCTTTGAAAGTTCCGTCATTGTATAGATCCTTAAACTAGGTTATTAGGTTACTAACTAAAGCACTAAAAGCACTAAAGCACCATCAGTCAAACACTGTTGGGGATTTATGCAGTAGTCCGGTCTTGAAGTAACAAAGGACTGAACAAGCACCTGAATAGACTGTGTAGAAAGAAATGGGTGAATTCTTCTGATGTAAAGAAGAACGCGACGATCAATGTGTGATCCGAGTGTTGTTTTTGCTTAAAATCATCACTTAAATCAATGAATGAATGTCTGTGTTCATTCTGTTTTCCGGTTTCTATCTAACTGTGTCACCACTACAGCACAACGACATGAAGCGCGGCATGGACATCAACGTGACCGGCGTGTGGGAGCATAACATCACCGGCGCGGGCGTGACCGTGGTCGTAGTGGACGACGGCCTGCAGCACACACTGGAGGACATCAAGCCCAACTACGTGAGCATATCATCATTTCCTCTCTCTATTATTCTCTCTTGTTGAGGTAACACAACGCTCATTCATCAGGCTTCCCTTTTTGTTTCAGTCTCCAGAAGGCAGCTACGATCTGAACTCCAACGATCCGGACCCGATGCCTCACCCGGACTCGCACAGCGATAACCACCATGGGACGCGCTGCGCGGGCGAGATCGCAGCCGCGCCCAACAACAGCTTCTGCGCTGTGGGAGTTGCGTACGGCAGCAAGGTGGCAGGTCGGTGCACAAAGGAGGAACAAGAATAATGCGTGTTTGATACAATACGTTAAACAAGTTTATAACAATACGAGCAGTGCCGTGAAAAAGTATTAGCCCTTCCCTTTTTTTTTTTTTTTTGCATATTTGTCACACTTAATGCATTTTTTAAATGATGATTTCATTTATTACGGCAAATGTATTACTGTGAAAAAGTAATTGCCCCTAAACCTAATAACTGGTGGTGCCAGAATATGAAATAACAATTTTTTTGAAGTGTGTGATTTGCCCACTTGAGCTGATTGTGCGCTTAACCTGAACAGATTTTAACCAAAAGTCTTCTCACACAACATCCATGAGTGTAAAGGCTAAATTTATGACCTAACAGCTCTGAGTTGATCTAGAATTACTTAACAAGCGGGGGAAAAAATGATCTCACTGCTTGTGTCACATATTGAGTGTTGTTTGATGTATACAGGTACACTGTAAATATTGCACGTTTCCTTTTCAGGTATCAGAGTTCTGGACGGACCGCTCACTGACAGCATGGAGGCCGTGGCTTTTAATAAACATTACCAGGTCAACGATGTTTACAGCTGCAGGTACTTTTTGAAAGATTTTTTTTTTATTCACATGACTTAACGTCTGCTTATTACTGAGTCACTGATTCTGTACATAAAGACTCCATTAAGAGCGCTGCAACACAATATGGGATCATAAACAAGAGCTTAAGAAAAATGTAATTAGTCTTAACCTGTTGCGTGTCAGTAGCTTGTGGCTGCAATTTAATTGCATGTCCCGGCTTGTAAACAATTCTAAAATGACTCAAAGTGTGACAACAGGGACTTGTTAGATAATCCTTTGAAGAAGCAGGTTGTCATTATGTCGTACGTACAGTACGTTGCTGGCGTTTAGCTATTTGTCAGGTGCTTGTTGGATAATTAGTTAATCTGAACAGTTTCATCAGCGTAGCGATATGGTGATGCGTTTCAGATAAATAAAAAAAAATTCGAATAAAAAAAAGAAACAAATCGTTATTCCTGCATGTTGTTTTTGTTGCAGCTGGGGACCAGATGATGACGGACGGACTGTTGATGGACCACACCCCCTGGGCCAGGTCTGTGGTACATCCCCAACTGCTTATAGCCCGAGTTAACTTCAGTCCTCATCGTAAAAAAAAAAAAAAAAAAAACTTTATAAAACTTAACAGACTGGTCTTGTTTGTATTTACCACTTTCTCCTGCAGAGGGCACCATCATTAAGCTGTCTCTGTCTTTTTATTTGATTAAATTTTTTATTAATATAGTCTTAGGGAATTTTTCTCATTTTTGCATTCCCTCTCTCTCTCTCTCTCTCTCTCTCTCTCTCTCTCTCTCTTTTTTTCTGTGACTAGGGGATTAATAGGCAGTAGCATATAGTTTCTTGAAGAATTATATAATTCCTCTCAGGCAAGAATTTTTGGATCCATATAGTCAGCTTTCCATCTACTCAGTCAGTTGCATGGCGATATTGTATCAGATCCAGATGTTTTTACGGTCAGTGGTTGGAATTAGTGCCATTTTTATACACAGGGGCTAAAAAAAAATGTCTGATTAGATTTCTCAAGCTGTAATTCTTATCCTCCATTTCGGCTATTGTGTCTGCATGAAATCTGATCCATTTTAATTTTGATTTAAACCACATCACGTTCATTTCCAGAATCAGCCCGAGTTTTATTTATTTATTTTTAAAAAGTAAAATAAAATAGACATTATAATTCAGCGTTACACATCATAAGGGCTTCTGTAACATTCATGGAAGTTAAGAATTTTTAGATTTTTATTATTATATATTTTTTTCCCACAAGTCCAAGAACATTATTTCGACATAGCCTGCTCTTGAAGTTAATTCAAATGTTCATAGTTAGCACTTCATTAAATGTTCAAAAATTACTAGGCATCATTTCCTGCCGTATTCATTTACAGGCTTGGCACGCATCATGGAAAGCGTTTAGTAACGGTTATTTCGGTGCGTCTCGCCAGCCCTGTAAAGGCAATCGCAGTAGCTGCTGTACTCTGCAAGAAATGATTACCATGCTCTTGGGGTTTGTACTCCATTAATATGAAGATCTGCAAGCAAAACGAAATCTGAGTTATACCCCCGTGCTGGGGTTTTCGCCTGATGTCGTGTCTGTAATTCTTACGAAACCTTAATGTAAACTGTGTCAAACAGAAGAGCAGCAGGCTCATGGGTGCTTGTTTAGAAAAAGAGAAGAAAAACTTGTTAAAGGTTTTTGCAGTTGGTTTTGACAAATAGAAAAAAAATCTGTTATCTTTAGCAATGTGGCAGGCGAGTGAGTGCAGGGGAGGAATTGGCTCCCTGGAGAGATGTTTCCTGACTGGGATGAAAGGCAGAACGCACGATGTTGTAGAAATTTGCATACCACATGTGTTTCTGCTTTAGTAAGATCAAGAAAAACGTTCTTATTAGCGCCAACTGCTGTTTTGTTCTTGCTCTTTTACCTGGTATTGTATCTGGTGGAGGTGGTGGTAATGGTCAACTCTGTCAACTTTTTTTTTTTTGACAGACCGTGTCTTTGTCTAACATTGGTTGTAATATTAAATATTAAAAACATACATGTTATTATATGTTCAGGCAGCACTACAGCATGGCGTCAAAGCTGGCAGAAAAGGCTTCGGGAGTATCTTTGTTGTCGCTAGTGGCAACGGAGGCTTGTACGACGACAACTGCAACTACGACGGCTATGCTAACTCGATCTACACAGTCACTATTGGTAAAAAAAATAAATAAATAAAAAAAATATATATGTATATGTGTGTGTGTGTGTGTAAATACTAAATAAATAAGGCTAAATAAATAGCCTGCACCTTTATTATAAATTTCAAATATTGAAGTCTGTTATTTACTTGAAACACTTTAAATCCCCCTATCTGAGGATGAATTATTTGTGTGTGTTTTAGGTGCAGTAGATGAGAATGGGAAGATGCCATTCTATGCAGAAGAGTGTGCCTCCATGCTGGCTGTCACTTTTAGCAGTGGAGGAAGACAACTACGCAGCATTGTGAGCCTGCTTCTTATACCCTTTATTTATTTATTTATCTATTTATTTAAATTTTTCTATTGATGTAGAAAAAGGGATGTTAACAGTGAATCAGTAATCAATTAATTATTGATTATACTTAATTAATTAGAGTTTAACCAATAAAAAAAAGTGACGATTAGATAATGTTTAGATAAGGTTAATTCTCTGTAGCTCACACATCACATACACCAAAAGAGAGTGAATTCGCAGTTTAGTCGATGTACAGTATTTAACATTGTATTTTTTCAAGCAACCTCGTATTTGAATGAGTACAGAGAGACGAGAGAAGGCTTTTTTCAGTTAGATTTGTTTTAAACTATTTGGGCTTTTGTGTCACATAAAAACGTACCCATTGTTAACATATTTAATTATCCCTCACGAAAAATGTGCCACCCGTAATGTACACTACTGTTCAAAAGTTTGGACACACCTTCTAACTCCATGGCCGTTCCTTCTTATTTCTTTCTACACTGTAAAACATTGTTGAAGGTGTTTATCCAAAATGTACAATAATCTCCTCTGAACAGTTGATATTGAGATGTATATATGCTACTTCTGCTCTGTAAAGCTTCATAACGGCTCTAATCTGTGGTGCTGTTTGTTAATTGGTGATTTCGGAGGCTGGTGACTCTAAACGAATGTCTCCTCTGCAGCAGAGGTAACGTTTTAATCTTGCTTCCCTGGGACGGTCTTCATGAGAGACAGTTTCATCATGGAGCTTGATAGGTTTTGACAATGCTGAAGATTTTGAAGAACTGTTCCAGAAAGGCTGACCATCATGTCTACTTAATTGTCTAATGCCGTATGTGTTGTTTCATAGTTTTGAAAACAAAAATCCAGTATTGTTTTAAAATGCAGGAAATAAATCCAAACCTTTGACCGGTACTGTATACTATAAACTGAAAAAGGTACAGACTAGCTAAACCAGACCTACTGTCGGTTCATGCATTTGAGCACATCACAAACACATGCTCTTAATACGTGACTATTGAAATGTATGTCTGAGCTGGAATTCCGGCTAATCCAGGGGAACAGGTTAAATCTGAAAGCTAAAAAGTTCATGCAGTGCTAGAATCAGTTGTAAAACAAGTATGTATTGTTATCAAGAAGTATCTAATTACACCGGCATGCGGGGAACTCAAAAGAACACAGCAGTTACGTCGAGAAACAAACAGGAATAAGGAAAGTCTTTGAAGATTATTGCATCCCTGCTGGCACCCTTGTGTGTTAATAATTCATGCGAAGACACAGCTGATGTATATCATGAATGTTATGACACTTGCCGTGAGTGTGTATGACAGGTCTACCATTCATCCACAGCTCTGTACGCTTTCAGTGTATAAACAGTAGAGCTAACAGTAGCACTGACATATGATGCACGTCTCTATTTTGATAAACAGTAGTACTACACCATCTTCGTTTGTTGTTACAGTGCAGTTCAGTACAGCGCGATTAGTTTCTCAGAATAGGCAGTTTTAGATCTTTTTCACACACTCACACACACACAATGTTCAGGGAGAAAAGGCCTGCTTTCAAAAATCCCGTCCTGTTCAGTTCTGTTTGCCGTTATTTATCCCCGTGTCCATAGTGACACGGTTTTGGCAGCTCTGCCTCAGACCTCAGCTGTGTTTTAGCCATTACAGCTTATCCAAAACCTCAACCCGGACTCGTCAAGTCGAGTCGTCGTCCCGCTGCGGCTAACGCTCGTCACGATCAGGAGAAACAACGGCGTTTAATTATTTTGATACTCGCAAAGCAAACACTACACATTATCTCAGTCCAAATTATAAACAGATTATAACGATGCCGTGTTATTTAACGAAGCCCACAGGTCGATCTTCATATGTTAAGGATTTTCTATAAGGAGATGCGTGTTTCACGTTAATGAAAGGAACAGAAGTAAAGCTGGAACCTGTCACGTCGCTGAAAAACTGTAAGGCCAGGCTGTGTGTGCGTTAGAGCTGTGAATCATGGGTAAACTGCTGATTCAGTTCAATTTTCCAGCAGTTTTTAATATGATTCTAAAGTGTGCGTTCACTGTCTGATTTTGTCTTAAGTAGCTATATTTCTTTTCTTACAGGTTTTGGAAATATTAAAAATTTTCTACAAGCATTTAATCAAAATTAAAATGCAATGGAATGTGTATTGGTAAATAGATAAGTGGTCCTCAGTGGTATAAAGATCTTGGAAGCCAGTTTTCTTCCTGCCAAGTATTCTAGAGTAGTAGATGTATTGAACCAACCGTCCCATAAGCATAAGGGATAATCTTGCAAAACATGAGTATTTCCAGAAGATGGAAGCAGGTTTTATTTTCTGCTAATGCTGGGGAATTTGTCTATTTTAGAGGAATCTGTCTGTTTTTAGATGTTTCAACATTTTGCAAGTTTACTAACTTATTTAAATAGTTTAAATTGATTCTGAATATTTAAAAACATTGAACTGTCGATTCGAAAAAATTTCATTAAATAGCTCAGTTATAGTGCGCATGTACGATGATAGCAAGTGGAAATATCGTGAATCTAGTACAATTTTATCAACAGTTTATCATACCTGTTTCTAGGGTTGTTCAAATCAAACCCCGGGACTTGTGATTTAAACTTCTCATGAATGAAGGCGTAAAACTTACAGTACAGTGATGAGACTCTTAGTCCCAGTAAAACATTTGACTGGATGTACGTAAAACTGATGGATAATTTGTCGCAACCTGCGGAAGAGACGCATCTGTCTGTGGGAACTGTATCAGAATCATTCACCAACACCACTTGCACGTTACAGGAACTCGGCTAGGAGTTATTGCCACATCACCTGTATAATCCTGACCTCACTCCAAGACATTTCCTCATGTTTGGAGTCATTAAAGGAGTTCCTAGGTTCAAAACGTGAAGCAGTGTCTCCGATCAGGGTTTCAGTGTACTGAGAGAACTTTCTACCTTGATGGTATCCAAGCACTAGTGAAACACTAGTGCATTAGTGTAGCAGCAGATCATATAGAGAAATAAAGGGTGTTTTTACTCTCATAACTGTGTTGTGTTATTCTGCACAATTAAAAGTCTCACTTGTTTGACTTGAACACCCTTCGTATTATAAAACTTTCGTATGTTAAACATCACCTCCTTCTTGCACAATTAAAAGTCCAAGTTTGACTTGAGCGCCCCGATGACGATAGCAGACATTATTTTAATTAACATGTAATTTAATAGTGTAATCATCAGTTATGCACTGGTAAAGAAGCCTCATGTTCAGGATTTCTGTCCTTATATGTATTTAAATGATCATTTACAAGTGAGATACCATACTGATTGTTAGAAGTCCCAGTTTGACTTGAACACCCCTCGTACAGCAAAATGGTCCTCATCGGAAAAACTGACTTCATAAGTTTTCAATTTTAATCAGGTTTCTGAAGTATAATGTTTTAAGACAAATTGATTGCTTGCGCTTGTATTATTATTTTTTTTTATCAAGTCATATTAGAAAATATTTCACCTTCTATAAGTGTCTCATTTATTCCAGGGTACCGACAATATTTCCATTTTTAATAAATTTGGTGATTTTGCGCACTTTTCTCTTTCCACGTTTGTTAGGACCAGCCTATAGACTTCTCTATGATCTCACCTAAATACATTTTGCACTCTGGGGATTTGTTTAGACAGTCGTCATGTCCCAGCCTCTTCGGTTTGTTAGCATAACCATCGAGCTGCGTCACTCATCGGCTTCTTTTTCCAAACTAAGACCTCAAGCTTTTTTTCTTTTCCTTTTTTTTTCAGTGACACAGTACTAATTTTAAAGCGTTTGCTTGCTTGAATAATAAACATTCGAGTTCACCCTGATTTGTAAACCTAGTAGGGTTTGACCAATTACTTGCTTTAATTGGTAAGTAATCAGCTATAAGCTTTTAAGTCATTACTGTAGTCGAAGTTTATTAATTTCCAAACCCGTACATCCCGACTTGCACAGGGGTGATGTCATGGAACGATTATAGCCGATCATGATCAAGAATCCAAAAGCGCTGTGAACAATGAATAATGTCTGTCTGTACATACGTGTTTGAGTTCAAGATTCAAAAACTTCATTAATCTTCAGAGGGAAATTGTTTGTGTGTAGGTGACCTCAGACTGGTCGCTCCAGCAGGGGACGGGCTGCACCGAAGGGCACACGGGTACATCAGCGGCAGCTCCCTTGGCAGCGGGCATGGTGGCACTGATGCTGCAGGTGCGGCCCTGCTTAACTTGGAGAGACGTTCAGCATATCATCACGTACACGGCTACACAGGTACACCGCCGCATCACAAACGCGCAAAGTAACACACACGTCCATTCAAAGCATTCATCTTCATTTTCATATCTGTGAAGGTGTAAACATTTTAGAAAGCTTTTTATGAAAAGTATAATTAGGTATAGGAATAACGCAGGATAGTTCAGATATCTTTAGCCATTCTTCCTATATGTTATATATAAAACATAATTGATATGTCAATTATAATCCAATAAAAATTCCGTTCGGATCCGATCCGAATTCCGATCTTTAATACTAACGTCTATGGATGTTTATCCTCAATAAAACAGTCTGATACAGTGGAAAACTCTGAGATAAAATGGTGTCCAGGATTCCTCTCACGATTTAAAGGCACAGAGTCAACACTGTTAGATTTCGCTGTGAGATTCATTTCCCTAGGCACGGTTACATGATGACAGTGTTGGGAAAGGGGACAGAGATTTAGTCCATTATATTGATCTGCTTTTCATTGTGTATTTCTGTCAAAGGCGTTTAAGACTCACTTTGTTAGACTTGTGAACAACTCAGATTTGCAAACCTGCTCCAGGAACAGAACTCATTTGTAACTCGGGGACTACCTGTGTACCTTCGTGTTCCTGTTGATGCATTTCCTCATATGTGAAACGGCATGTGTTTATAGTACGACACGGATGCTGATTGGGAGACCAACGGCGCCGGCTTCCACCACAGCCACAAACACGGGTTCGGCCTGCTCAATGCCTGGAGACTGGTCAACGCCGCCAAGGTACATCCTGCACTTATCTCTGCACTTATGTTCAGAGGTGTACATGAAACTCAGATCTCAGATGTGTGTGTTTGTGCAGGTTTGGGAGACCGTGCCACCCCTATTGTCTTATCTAAGCCCAGTTTTAAAAGAAGGAGAGACCATCCCAGTCTTTCCCAACAAACTCATCCTCAGCATCAACGGTAAGACGTGAATGAGTGAACGTGGCTGTATTGGAACATGAATGAAATGAACATTTTACTGAATTTGTCACACGTATAGTAATTAATTAGAATAATAATTCCAATTAAAAGTGCAGTTTAGATAAAAGAGGACAGCAGTACCTGAATCTTAGAGGTGGAGAAATGGCCAAAAAAAAACTCACCTTAACCTGGAGTGTTGTCTGATGAATAATTATGTGATCCCCTGTAGATTTTGTAAGTTTTCCCACTTACAAAGAAATGAAGGGTCTGTCATTTTTGTCATATGTTTATTTTAAAGGAGAGACAGAATATCATTCAAAATATACATTATATAAATGTTTTCAATCGAATTGCCTTTCAGTGAGTAAAATACGCATTTGATCCCTTACCAACCAACAATAATTCTGGACACAGACTTATGTGCTCATGTGGTACACAGATTCATTTAAGTAGGTGCTCCTAACAATGTGTATAAAAGCTATTGAAACCTCACCACCATGGGCAAGACCAAAGGACCTCCAGGACAAGGTTGTAGACCTGCACAAGGCTGGAATGGACGGATGGACTACAAGACCATCAGCAAGACGCTTGGTGAGAAGGAGACAACTGTTGAAGCAATTATTCGCAAATGGAAGAAATACAGAATAACCATCAATCGCCCTCGGTCTGTAGCTCCATGCAAGATTTCACCTCATGGCGTGAGGATGATCATGAGAAAAGTAAGGGAACTATATAGAACTACGCCACCATGGATTGAAATCCTTCAGCGAAATCCTCCTCTTCAAGAAGGCGCATGTACAGGCCCGTCTGAAGTTTGCCAATGAACAGAGAAGGATTGGGAGAAAGTGCTGTGGTCAGATGAGACCAAAATTGAGCTCTTTGGCATCAGCTCGACTCGTCGTTTTTGGAGGGAGGAAAATGCTGACTATGACCTTAAAAACACCGTCCCTACAGGCAAGCACAGAGGTGGAAACATCATGCTTTGGCGCTGTTTCTCTGCTAAACGTACAGGCCGATTTTGCCGCGTTGAGGGGCCGATGGGCAGGGCCATGTATTGTAGAATTTTGCATGAGAACCTGTTGAAGATGGGTCGTGGATGGATCTTCCAGCACGACAATGACCCAAAACATACCGCCAAGGCAACGAAAGAGTGGCTCGTTAAGGTCAAGGCGTGACCTAGCCAGTCTCCAGACCATAATCCTATAGAAAAAAAATAGAGGGAATTGAAACTTTGCCAAGCGACAGGCAGGAAACCTTAAGGATTTAGAGAAGATTTGTAAAGAACAGTGGAACAAAATCCCTCCTGAGACGTGTTGCAACCCTACAAGAAATGTCTTACCAACAAGTGTTTCTCTACCAAGTACCAAGTCATGTTTTGCTTGGGGATCAAAAATGTATTTTCCTCACTGAAATGCAAATCAATTTATAACCTTTTGTATCGTGTTTTTTTTTTTTTTTTTCCCCTGGATCTTTGATTTATCCTTTACAATAAACCTACAATAAAAATTATAGACCCGTTATTTCCTTTGTTTGTGCGCAAACTTCAGCATGGGATCAAAAATTATTTTCCTGACTGTTTGTAACGTTTCTTTCCATCCAGCAAGCATAAAGAACTTGGAGAGAAATAATTTACCAGCCAAAAGCATTCGACAGCATCGCGTGTTCTCTGCCGTTTGATTACCACCTCTAACACGTGATGGCATCACAGGCAGACATATTTAACAAAGCATGGAAGTCTGAAAAACCACATACACACTGGCTCGAAATACTAAATCCAAAAATATTTCGCTTTTTAAAAGCAGTGCTTTATCTTTATTGTCTGTATTTCTTTGGCAGTATAGCTTCCAGTGCTTTAAATAGGTACAGAGATCGACAAATCATAACATCCTTACTTAGCTTTCTGGGCGTATAAGCCTTTATTCGTAACATACACTACTGAGCGAAAATCTTTTGTTTTGCTGCTTCCACTGGGCCAGACTGGATACCAGTCCCTATACCTGAGCAATTTCAGATGATTTTTTTTTTTTTGGTTTTTGTGTTAAGTGACCTATAAATCATTCAGGCATAAGAAAACATCTAACTCAACTCTAACCCAGTGAGAATCAGGTGCAGATGATGACGGATGATCAGGACGGTGATTAGTGTACTGGTGATGCTGAATGCTGAGTGGTTAGAACAGATGAGCGGAGAAATGAGATCGCTGCTGAGGTTATTACATTAACAAGCAATTTTTTTTAAATCCCATTTATTTCATTTAATCTTCATAAACAGGTTAATAGCCCAACAGTTGCAGTCTACTGAACAATAACCTTCTGTTCAATAACCCAGAGCTTTAATTGATGAGTTAGTTCAAATCCCAGCACTGCTAAGCTGCTGGGCCCTTAAACAAGGTCCATAACTTTCACCTGCTTAGTTGTAGAAACAAAATATAATGTCTTTTCACATCTTTTTTTTTTTTTAATTATTTCTATGTATCCATAGTCTGTTTATTCGTTCTTGGTAGTACCTTTGGTGGGTGGGCATTTACTTTTGTAGCTCTGTGTGATTGAATTGATTAAATACAATTTAATAATTATTTTTTTGTTGTTGGTCATTTTATGATTCAGGATCAGTTCACAGTCTTATGAGTTGAGTAAACTTGTCAGTGTGAAACGCGCTAAAATCGACAAATATAAAAATCTAAAAAGCAAATACTCGCATTTTGCAAGAGTATCGCGGCTTCCTCTTTGGACTTTATGGATATGTTGCCGCAGTACCGCCACCCACTGGACTGTGTGAACAGAAAATTGGAGGAGACAAAAGATTATCAGTTTATTTGAGAGATGACATTTAAACAATCAACAGCACAATTTATGCCTTTGTTGTATTTGAACGTTTATTAAATAAAGAATAGTAGTTTTTGATACCTACCGCAGAATTTCACTTCAGTGCTTAGGTTAATCACTTTTACCCCGTCCGAAGCTTTGACACTGGAGACGCTTTCTCAAAAGATTTACTAAGCATCAATTACATCACAAATGAGCAATGCTATACAAGTCAGTTTTTAGTATAGAAACGCTAACGCCCCATAATAAGTGCTTTAACACGCCCGTTGTTATATAAGATTACATAATTTTCTGTTCAGGACTCTTCAGCAAATAAAACAGATTCTCCTCCTCCTTCATTAAACCTAACATCTAGTCAAGTTCTAGTCTCTATAACATGTATTAAAGGGCAAGTCTGTAGTGACTTGTAGTTAAATTTGATCAGTCTGTTTTATTTTCATCCAGACCCTGCTACTCGTTACCCAAGGAGGCTGATTTCAGTGAGCGCGAGTGTTTGTTTGAGATTACGAGAGAGAGCGTAGGAGCGAGAGAGTGAGAGAGAGTTTGGCAAGTCCCTCCCAACTGGCAATCACCAGTCTGGCCTTATTAGGAAATGTTTTGCAACATCTGTGTCACTGAATGCAGAGAAGCCAAAAGCATTTCTCATCCCTTTTTCGTCCTCATATTTCTATCCATCTTCATTCCTTCACTCCTTTATTGTCGCTAGATGAAAATCATACACACCGACACACATGTATGCTGTACTGTAAGTCACATGGAGAATTAAACCGCGAGAGTTCATCAGTTTGAGAAAATACAGAACCTTATTATTTCCACCAGTCTCTGTAATACAGTACGTGTGTGTGAGCGCACGCGCGCAAGTGCGAAAGGGAGAAAGGGAAATTTTTTCACCTCAGCCGCTGCCCAGAAAAACATCAGGCACATAGTCTGGAAAGAAAACAAGCCAGTTACAGAGTGACGGACAGCATGCTAATGTGCATGACTCAGTCCAGAAATTCACAGCTTTCATTCAGAATGAAGCGTTTCCCTGTGGACCTGGTTCCCCACTGAGTGGTCAGCCCAGTAGGAGATCATTTCATCATAATCATAATAATAATAATAATAATAGCGTAGAGCAAATTCCTCCGAAAGAGTCTTAATTAACATGGGTGAGAGAGGTGAAGATGTTGAGACAGGAATTTTTTTTTTATTATTATTTTATTATAAATGTTTTTTTTTTTTTTTTTTTTTTTTTTTACTTAAATGATCTTGGTTCAATACATAAGAGTGTGTGTGTGTGCTGTTGTGGGAAAATATTTAATGACAAGTTGTTGTGATGAAACAGAGTTTCAGCTACCATGTTGAAGTAGATTATTTTTCCATGACTTCACATCCGGAATCTGATATCACAGCAAGACAACAGAACATATAACTTTCATGCGTTTATAGTCAGATCAACTAGGCGCTCCTTCAGGCACTCCTTCGCTGTTTTTTTCTTTTCCGCCTCTATTGTTCTATTGTATTCTGTGCTAAAATAAATAAAAACAAAAATTAAATACATCTTGTCATGTAAGACAGAACAAACAAATGTTTTCTCCCTGTGACAGAAAAAAAAAAACAAAAGTTGCAGAGTTAGCTCTGACAAAGCACCGATACTGGAGACTCCTTCTATAAATGTTAAACAAACATCTCACAGAAAGCATATTAACAATTACGTATGTGTTTTGTTTTTATGTAATGTTTCAGCTACAAACATCATAGTGCAATTTGTTCCTATGCAACTGGTGTAGAAAACTAATCAAAAACAGGAGTACAGAGTGTCAAAATGGACATTTAAAAAAGGGGGGGGGGACATAAATAATAATAATTAAAATAATAATAATAATTATTATTATTGTCCCTTTATTGTAGCCCTGTTCAAAACCCAGAGTGACTCATATACTTCAGCATCTTTCTAGACAACAGTTTACTACAGGAACAAAATAATATAAATTTTTAACATCAGTCTTATTTTAAGCAAAAAACCATAAGTAATGAGATTTAATAATTAATAGCTAATAATTGTACGACGTGAGCTAAACTGTGCTAAAACACGATTTGGGTATCGTTACGATCTAGTACAATATCACACCAATCACAGACAAGACTGAATTCTTCTAACCAATCATAACTCAGGACTTGTCCTCTCTCGTCCTCTCTTTTTTTTTTTTTTTTTTAGATTACTTGAGTAATCCTGATTATGATTTAAAAAGCACTTACTTACCCATAAATGTGGTTTAGACTGATAATAAGACTTAATAGTTGACCAATATGGTGCTCAAAACAGCAAAAACGAAAGTCTCACCTTCGTGCTCTAGGTATTTAACCAATCATAGACGAGACAATAACCAATCAGAACACAGATGGCAGGATTTCTTTACCTCACAGAACACACAAGCTTCTTAAGTATTTTGTAATTTTTTTTTTTTGTTGTTGTTATTATTATAATTTTTTTTGTAATTTTGTTTACAGAGACTAGGGCTTCATGATTAACCAGCAAAATAAAAATCACAATCTCGATTCCTGCATGTACACTGAGGCCGGTTCTACGCAGGGGCAAGAGGGGGCAGTGCCCCCTCAAATAAATATCTTGCCCCCTCAAATCAAACTTTTTAAATGTTGAGAAAGCACATGTTAATATACTCACAAAATGAACATATTACAAGTTGATAAAACGATCTGCGATAGCGGAAAAATCCCCCGGAAAAGGGTCACTACACAATACAATATTAGATTTCCCTCATGTCTCTCTGCCTCCGCTGTGTGTGCTCATTCACAGGCTGCAGCGCACGCACACACACGTACACACTCCTTCCCTGAGCCCTCGGTAAACATCCAATCACCGTCCGTATGCAAATCAAGACGTCAAGACGTAGCCTAAAAAAAAAAAACATAATATGATCTGTTCTATAGTCCATCTGCTTTAAGTGAGTTTTTTTGTTATTCATAAGACAACCTTTCAGTTTTGTAAATATTCTAGTTATAGTGTGTTAAGTCTTACTTTAGGTTAAACGTTTTTGAGAATTAGACTATCCAGCTAAGATAAATGTTATGTCCTTGATTGATAAAATCTGGATTAAGGATATTTTATTTTGTTTTATTTATTTAATTTAAATTTTCTGTTTCCCCCTGAGGGATTGCCACCTAATTGTGGTCAGGGGGTTTGCGTGCCTCAGTGACCTTAAGAGCTATACCTACAGGAGCTTAGTTTTCAAGTGGGACACCTAAATTGGACAGGTCTGAAGGTAGAGGCCTGACAAAGTGCAATCCACTTCTCCAGGCTTTGGATGCAGCTAACAACACAATTCAGCAAGGACAATACTGTTACTATAAGCACAGGGGGGGAAAAAAACAGTGCTTGAGCATGATGTGTACACATGATGCCCCCTACACATTTCTGACTGCCCCCCCAAATGTGCCTGTCCAGAACCGGCCCTGATGCACACGATCTTGTTTCCCAAACAATGTCGATTCACTTTCATGTATTTGCTTATTAACTGGAACTGTATCTTCCAAAAATGGCACACTCACTCGTCACACACAGAGTAACTCGAAACATTATTAATTCACCAATCAGTCCAGAGATTACTGTGAATGAATCAGTCATACAACTCGATTGCGTCTCTCATTTCCCTTCCTCATTTATAGCATTCCAGTATTTATGGCCATCCTGCGTAATTGTTGTGTGGGTGTGTGTGGCCAAGGTTTGTTACAATTGGTCCAGAAAGTACTTAGTAGGTAAACATGGTGTTAACAGCCTATATGCTCAAATCAGCAGACTATAAATTGAAGACGTATACTTTAGCGGTTTCGTGTTCTCGTCTCTCATGCTACTTCCCTATAAGGAGATGGTGTGTGGGAGCAAATACGGTTTGAGGAAATGCCAAGGAATTACAGCTAGCCGGTCACTGGTGCAGGAATTCAGTAAGGCGAGGACAAGAACACAACTTTCAGAGTTTTTTTCGCTCTGTGCAGGGTCATCACACACGCCGCTGACAGGGCCCACCCCGAAGGTGATAAAGCAAGCACGCATTGTATGTCAGCCAGTTCATATCATCCAAACACGGTTCCAACCCGTGAACAGGAGTAAAAGCAGGTATTCAGGCAGGATTGCTTTTGTTCTCTGGTTCTCATAACCCCCTGCTCCACAACGGGAATGGGCTTGTGTCCGGATCAATTTGTCAAGGCACGCTGCTGAAACGTAACCCGAACGCAAACATTTGTGTTGGAACCGTTTCAGCGAGAGACAAGCGAGCCGTCCACAAATAAAGCAGCTTGACCTGAGATACAAATCAATGACCTGAGATACTGATTTAATATCTCTCTCTCTCTCTCTCTCTCTCTCTCTCTCTCTCTCTCTCTTTTAGTCTCAGATGTAGACCTCAGACAGTCAGGCATTGAGACGTTGGAGCACGTGGCTGTCACGGTGACCTTAACTCACCCACGCCGTGGAAACGTCGAGATTGTGCTCGTCTGCCCCAGCGGAATGACCTCGCTCATCGGAGCCAAAAGAACCTTGGACACGTAAGCTCAAAATCTCACATCAGTTCTCTCTCATCTCGTACAAACAAACAGGACAGTGTTCATACTGTCCTTAAAGCTGTGGTATGAATTTTTATTAGTTTTTTTTACAAATACACGAATCACTACACAAAAGAATCATTTTTTCCCCCTCTCACGTTTGATATACATAGCAGACAAGATAGCAGTAAAAGTTGCTTAGCACTATTTCTACGTAACATGCCTCACTGGCTTCTTCATATGTTAGTTTAATAAAGAATACAGTTTCTGGCTCAGAATCAGATTCCAAGCTAATATGATTTAAAATGAGCTACGCGTCTTTTTGTCCGTAAGGCGCAAAACAAATATCACATTCTTAAGCTTACAGCCTGCTTCCTTTAAAAAAAAAAAATAATGAAGCAAAACGTTTGGAGCGATTCTCAGTCTCATGTGAAAACCCTTAGCGCCTGCTTGTGGATCAACAGCTTAAACCATGTGTGCTTTTTTTTTTTTTTTTTTTTGATTTTGCTTTTCCTTTTCTTTTTTCCCTTAAAAAAGATGTCCTCATGAACCCAAACTAAAAGTGTGAGTAAAATCTTCCCCGAAGCCTAGTCAAGTGTTGAACGCATAAATCTAACACATGTTTTTTTGTTGTTTTGTTTTGTACAGAGATGCGACTGGCTTCAGAGACTGGACTTTTTCCACTGTCCGGTGCTGGGGAGAGCAAGCTGTCGGCCAGTATAGCCTCCACGTCACTGACCACAGTAAGACTCCTTTTTTTCTTTTTCTTTGTTTTTTTTTCCTTTGTTTCTTTTTTTTTTTAATAAAAAAAAAACAATTTTTTTTTTTGGATGTGGCACTTTAGAAATCCGTTTCAGCCCGAATCTAAAATTCGCCTTGTCTGCTTTTTTTTTTTTTCCCCCCGCTCGCTTTCGCAGGAGATCCATCATATACTCTGGGCACGCTGAAGCACTGGAAGCTGACTCTGTACGGCTCAACGATGTCCTTCGAGGAAGTGTTAAACAGACAGAGGTGAAAGAGATGGCCCAGTATTTGTTTGTTTGTTTGTACGTTTACACTAAGAGGAAAAAACTAAAAAGCCAGGGAGTTTATTTCCCCTCACTGTAGCTGAACTCTGATTGGTTGTCATCATTTTGATTGACAGGCTTGTGGACGAAGCGATGAGCGGTCGGTTCCTGGACAGCAATTTCTCCATTCCATGTCCACCAGGCTTGGACCTTCCTCCTGAACCGGAGATACCGTTTACTTCCAACACACTCAAAGTATGTCTGTGTCTAAGCCACACACACATACACACACATACACACACATACACACACACATACACACACATACACACACACATACACACACACACACACACATACACACACATACACACACAGAGAGACACACACACACAGAGAGACACACACACACACAGACATACACACACAGAGAGACACACACACACACAGACACACACACACACAGACATGCACACACAGAGAGACACACACACAGAGAGACACACACACACAGAGACACACACACACACACAGAGACAGAAACACACAGAGAGAGACACACACACACACAGAGAGACACACACACACACACACACAGAGACACACACACACACACAGAGACAGACACACAGAGACACACACACACACACAGAGACACACACACACACACAGACACACACACACACACAGAGAGACACACACACACAGAGAGACACACACATACACACACACAGAGACACACACACACAGAGACACACACACACACAGAGACACACACACACAGAGAGACACACACAGAGAGACACACACACACACACAGAGACACACACACACACACAGAGACACACACACACACAGAGAGACACACACACACACAGAGAGACACACACACATACACACACACATACACACACATACACACACAGAGAGACACACACACACACAGAGACACACACATACACACACAGAGAGACACACACACACACAGAGAGACACACACACACACAGACAGACACACACACACACACAGAGACACACACACACACACAGAGAGAGAGACACACACACACACAGAGAGACACACACACACACACAGAGAGACACACACACACAGAGAGACACACACACACAGAGAGACACACACACACAGAGAGACACACACACACACACACAGAGACAC
>JAAGKR010005870.1:0-2500 GCA_011419295.1 Clarias macrocephalus
AATCCTGAAAAAATTTGATAAAAGAGCTTACAGTTTAACAAAACACACTTGTGTGTGTGTGTGTGTGTGTGTGTGTGTGTGTGTGTGTGTGTGTGTGTGTGTGTGTGTGTGTGTGTGTGCGTGTGTGTGTGTGTGTGCGTGTGTGTGTGTGTGTGTGTGTCTGTATGTGTGTGTGTGTGTGTGTGTGTGTGTGTTTGTGTGTGTGTGTGTGTGTGTGTGTGTGTGTGTGTATGTCTGTGTGTGTGTGTGTGAGTGTGTGTGTGTGTGTGTGTGTGTGTGTGTGTGTGTGTGTGTGTGTGTGTGTGTGTCTGTGTGTGTACAACAATACACAACGTTTCACAGGTGGGTAAACCTCAGAGATGTGACAGTACGCCACTCTACCTTTAACATATGTTTAACCCTTACTCTAGCTCAGATACATAATAACGATCCAAATCAATACTTTCAGGTGTGGCATAATGTAGAAAATAGTGTAGTGTGTTAAAATAAGAAGAAATGTGTTTCTTCACTGGACAAATTAATACCGCGTGTACTGTACATCATGCGCTAGCAAAAGAAAAAAGGTTGTCATAGCTTATTTTTTTATATAACAAATGAAACATAATATTTTGTTCACAGTGTAACAACAACTAACCTATCCTTTCTTTCAGGATCGATATCTATCTATCTATCTATCTATCTATCTATCTATCTATCTATCTATCTATCTATCTATCTATCTATCTGTGAGACCAGATGCTATTGTAATGTTAGCTAGATTTTTGTATTCCAACTAATTTGTTCTTTTAGATACTTTACAATTAACCCTTTACATAATTTATAGCTTTCCTGTTTTTTGGATAAACTCAAACTGAAGCCTTAACATACTGGACAGTTTGGTCATAATATAAACAAATATAACATTAGCTAGCGTTAACATTTTACAATTTACACACGTTGTTACAATTTTCACCCTTTTTGTATCTATTATCCTTTTGTGTTTGATGTAAAAAAAAACACTAACAAGTAAAAAGTAACATTAAAAAAGGGAGACATTGAGTCATTCGTCTATTTTACACATTTTACTTTACGATTTCCACTTACGATGACTTGTTAGTTGTATTGTGAATGAATAATAATAACTTTAACAACAAAGTGATTATCTGACCGATGCGGTTTAAAAGTAAGCTTAGTGCCTTTACTAAACGTGATTTTAAACAAAGAGTGCTAATGTGACGCACACTGCTAGCATAGTGACGTTGTAAGTTATAAATTGACGACTCGGGATGATTAATAGCAACACCGACAAATTTCCTTTTCTCAGTTTGTCCTGATGGACGGCCGTCTTTCTCCTGTTAGCTCTGGAATGTCTGCTGATTGAGATGCAGACTCCCCACACACACACACACACACACACACACACACACACACACACACACACACACACACACACTCGATCAGCCTCATGCCGTGCGCTGGTTAAAATATTAACCCAGCGGTGTTTGACAATATTGCTGAGTGGTGTGTGAAGCGCCGGGGATCAAAGTTATCATGTAAGGGGGAAGCAGCTCCATTGAGACGAGCCCATAGAAGCCGTCCACTCCGTCATGTTCCCTCCATTGGAAAGAGCTGACTAGAGCAGGTCCTTAGCCCCGGTCCTCCACCCACTCCTCCACTCCCTCATCCTCTTCTCATTTTTCATCTTTTACCGCTTCACACTTCTCTTTCTCTTCCTCCTGGGTTTCTGAGATTTAAGCACCTGGACTTTATTTTTCAATTAATTATTGTAACAGAGTTTTAAAATTCGATATTTTATTCTGATTGGTCGGAAAGTTGATACTAATGTGTTTCTTAATTAATATGTGAGTGCTTCTCTTTTCTCATTCATAGAGACTTTCTTTGTATCAGCCTTTTTACGAACTGTTACTGCTAAGTTCTCCAACATCCTCAGATGAAACAGGAGTCATTTTTGGTTAATTTAGATTAATTTCAAGAAAAAGACAATAAAGATGCTAGTGAGATAAAGACCATTTATAGCTGCTATAACAAATGTTAGAATAGGAACTAACTTCTTTCACCAACAATAAAATGTAACCATAAATGGATTTAAAAAAAACATGATGTGTCTTTAATAACTGCAAAAGCAACACCGACCAAATGCTGTAATGAAGGTTGAATAAAACTTGACATGTTGATAAAGGAAAATAATTTGGTAAATTACCTAAACCTAAACTCTCAGACATGGAATGATTCAGGAATCAATTCAGAAATGTGACTCACTTGGTCAGTCGGTTCATTTGAATCAAAATTGAATCACTTTATTTGATTTATTTGTAATGTTTGCGCTTGATTAAGGTTGTCAATGCTTTTATGTCTAAATTTATTAAAAGAAAAAAAAAGTTGAATGTCATATGAATTAAACTTTTTTTCCCCCAAACATGATGGTTTTCCATAAGTAAAAATAAACAAATAAGTAAATAAATACATTTTACCTGGGGGTAAATTTATTTAAAAGAAATGA
>JAAGKR010005870.1:5000-25000 GCA_011419295.1 Clarias macrocephalus
ACACACACACACACACACACACACACACACACAGGAGGCATTTAGGCTCCTAATTAGTGCCTTGCCTCCAAGTCTCATTTCACACTAGCAGAATTCATTCAAGATCATTTTCCAGAACACAAATGATCTCAACTAGAAATGAACTGATGAATAAAATAGAAATAAATCTTTAGGTTCCACCTTCTGCTTATTAGATTTTTTGCCCCCTTGATCCCCCCCCCCCATCATACCTTTAGTTTGACTATAATTTATAAAGCATAAGCAAGCGTTCTTATTTTAAAGTTCAACATAGCTCCTTTCAGAAATGTCATTTCATTGTATTTTTTTTAAAATATAAAATTACATTTTTAATTAACACGCTTTAGGAGCCTGTTATTCTTACAGAACTTCTTATTTTGCATTAAGATTTCTGAATCAGCTTTAAAATGTATTTGAAATATATACTTCATACATGAATACAGTACATAAGTTATATAAAGTATTTACATAAACCTGCATTTTCAAGTGTTTTGTGGATCAAATTTTTTTATTTAGCATAAGTCTTTGCAATGTTAAATCAGCTAACTATAGTTACTTAGTAAAACTAAATTGTAATTGTGGTTGTGATCATGTAACTACTTGTGTCCTTTAAGGATTTTTTTGTTTTTTACTTCTGAGAATAATGATCTTTAAACCTGAAACGTGATAAAGAATTAAATTAAGGAATAATAATTTGGATGCTGACCATCCTGGTGGCATGAAAATAATAAATTTTCTTAGTTAAACTTAACAACAAGTCAAGCTTTAAAAATAACGAAGTGGATCTGGAGGTGTTTAACATTACAATAACGTTACAAGATTAAAAAAAAATTCTTTGTTCTTCTTTCGTTCTTCTTCTGTTTGCAGGAGTGGAATCTTTACCACTGCAACAACACTAAACGACGCTCTCACTATTAACGTGTTACTGAATTACACCTAACACACAGAAATTGAGATTTTAACCTGATATGATGTGTCACATAATTTAAAAGGGATGAGACTAAAACCCTCGTCGTTCCCTCATTCCAGATCTGCCGTTATCCTTAAAAAAAAAAAAGCTATTGTTTGTCAGCGCTTTGCTCAGCTGTCTGTTCTGGATGGGGAGATCAGATTAACAAGAGGCCTACAGCTCTACAAATCAGAGTCCCTACACTGGCCACAATGACTGATCCCATCCATCACGGCTGTCTTAACAAGCGCTGGGGGTCTCGGGTCCGGATAAGAGCTGGTTAAAATTTAACCCGCTGGCTGCCTACACACTGAGGCCTGTGCCCTCTGCTCGCCCACTCATCCACTACCGGTGGCGCCCTACATGCTCTCTACAGGGCCCGCGTGGGTGAGGGTCGGAAGGGTGGTGACACGGGTGTGTTAACTTTGGAGAAATCATGCGAAAACCATGGAACCAGGCACGTGCCGGGAAGTATGAAAAATGAAATCGCTGTGCAGATACAGTGTCTAGGGGCTCGGTAATGATTACCTGGAACATGCCTCAGGTGTTGCTTTTTAACCACTGATGAAAAAGGCTAACCTTGTTTTTTATGTTAAAAACAGTTCTTCATTTTTTTTTCTTTTCCTTTGTTGAGTTCGTACTTCTGACACACAGCTAAAATCTATCACAGCCAAAGTTCTGGCAATAAAACAGTAGGAAATTTCATTGACAAAATTTTATAATATAAGTTAAGAATAGCAATAATCAGATTATGTGATATGTGAGGAATAATATGTTTTGTGGAAAGAGTCTCCACGGTCATCAGTTTCGTGAGCACTTCTTGATACAATTCTTTAAAAAAGAGAGAAGCTAGAACACACTTGATTCATGGATGTTCCAGAATTTTAGCTGCAGTTATGAAGGGATAAAATATTTCGGTTTGATGTTCTGAAGGTATGCGCTACGTTCGAATGCGCTGTAATAAGAAGTCTACAAAAGTCATCTTTTATTGTATCAATATGCAGATGACACAAGCCTTCAGACGAGGCTCCTGATGCTGGTGCTTTCTCACCTCGCGTTTAAAGTCAGCTGGATTCGTTGCTTTGGTGTTGGTTCAATACGTTCAGGTTCACTAACGACGTCATCAGTGAATAGCTCCATCGATCATGCTTGCTGAGCGGCACGGCGTGCGATTCGGCAGCTTTGCCCGAGGCTGTAGAGAGGCCCTGTGGTTGAAGAGGTTATGGGTTCATAGGGCGCGTTCTAGGGCAAATGTCCTGAAGGAAATATGCAGGAAAGGAGAACAACTTTAGCATCGTTATGAATACGTTCTACGAAATGTCATGAAAGATGCTTATCATTCAAGCAGCATGGGTACTCCATACATCGTATCCCACCCTATCCCATTTCCAACGGAAGTCACAGACGCCGTTCATGTTCAGCTTGACTTGATTAGTCTTGATGAATATGACTCGACCCCTTAATAATGTATTAACTTCCGTCAGTTTGAGACGAACAGCACTCGGATACTTGGCTGGTCGGTACACAGAGTGTCGACCAGAAGGTTTCATCAAACCGGGTGATGGGGCTCGAGCTGTCTGATTGCACAAATCCAAGAATCCATCATGTGTCAGACCTCGTTTCCCGCCTGTTCACTGAGTCCCGATGACACAGAGTGGCTTCTTTGGCCTCATTCATAAATGACATTAGAAAAATTGTATTTGGTAAGGGGTCAGACAGACATGGCAAGGGGAACATCCATGAATCCAAAAACAGATATATAGTTTATGCCACTGTGTACGTGTTCCTCTGCTATACTTTAGTCTCCGAGAGCGAAGAGGCAGTCCGGTGGAAAGTGAACACACTCGACCTGATACTCCTCAGTGCCTCTGAGGCCAATGAGAAGTTCTTGAATATTTCAAGAGGAGAAATGAACCACCGTCTCCGTGGACCAATCCAGCACGAGATTGCCCCAATTTGGGATTTACAACCTCTCTCGATGTTGGTATTTTACTGTTTCTGTGTCTTTAGTTTTCAGCAACAGGGGCCAGGGGAGCATTCTGGACAAATTTAAAACATAAAGAATAATTAAAAATAAATGCCAGGATTTCGTCTTCTCATATGCGCCTGATTTTTTTCTTTTTTTTTTAAAGCCCGCTGATTCATTTTTAATGAGGCTTTGAATATTAACCGGGTTTGGTTCAAAGTGCCGTCTCCCATGAGTGGGAAACAGATCCCTCTGCTTGGCTAATACGGGGTGGGGGGCAGTTTACAGAGGGTTCATATGTAAGGACTTGTTCTGGTCAATTACAATTACAATCTCGCACAGCAGGGGACGCATCACGTTCATTTGCAGTCCCTGCGCCTCCTGTGGAAAAACTCAAAATGCTGTATAATAATAGAAACGACATAGAGCTGAGTATTATACGGTGATACCACAAGCAAGTGGCACCAAATTAGACTTCTGGAAGCACAATAACTTGTATTAACACTTGTGTGTTTCGTTTCATTGCAGGCCTGCAGGGCATGGTGGGGCCGGAAGTCAAAGAGAAGCCGATCTCTGGACCCCGACCTCCTGCGGAGCCTCTGATCCCCCCTGTGCTCGCAGCTCCTTGGGTTTTGTCATGGAGCTTCTTGGGAAGTAGTGATTAATGGGACGCTGTCGTTTCAAACTCAGTTTCAGTCTTAGTTCTCTTCGAGCGCTTTGGATGGACAGGGAGAGATCTAGCCCCAGCAGGAACACTTGTCCTGGCAGGCCTGATTGGAGAACCTGGTGCATAATGGAGCCCCGGCTTGGGCCTTTTAAAAGACAACATGTTTATGGCTACTTAGAGGAAATTGATTTGATTGTGCCCCAAACATGTGTGTTAACACCCCTGGCACTTTTATTGGCCATTTGTCTACAATGTCACAGCACATCTGATTTATGCCCCGCATCAGGCTCGGTGTGTGTGTAGGTTAGCGCGTGTAGTTATGCATGATTGTGTAAGTGTATACGCACATGAACTCTGTGTGTGTGTATACTTGTGTTTATAGTGGATGGTGGTAATAAGCGATGCTCTGGAAGTGCACTTTAACTCCCTGCCAGTCACAGAGGCAGCATGATTAACAGTACATTAGTGCAGCTGGGCCTCGGAGTAAACACACTCGCTCGGAAATATTACCGCCCCAGAATTGATGTCCACACACACACACGTACACACGTACACACATACACACGGTCTTGTGCTCACACTTCCTCCCAATAGACTCGTGCAATTCACAGATGACAAGTGTGGCTTTGCGAACGTATTTCATTTGCGCATGCTTTCACATTTCGCTGGAGGAAATTATAAGTGCTACTTTTAATCATTGTGTACGCTTTGGAGGAATTATTAGATTGGGTTTGGTGTACCTGATGAGGAACAGGACCTGTACATCTCATAAACTGGTGACTGCAGGGATCCACCAAAGGAACAAGCTGCATGGAGGGACAAGTGACTGAGTGGAGACTTTCCTCAACGTACATTACCGCACACACTGTGCATTTACTTATCAACTTAGAACTTTAAAAAGTTACCTAAAAATAATCTAAGATTTGAAAATAAGGTTCCTTAAACCTTAAATCATTTTACCGACTGTCCCTCAGATGAGTGAAGACTTTAGACCGAGCGCTCTGACAATTTCCCTCCAACCTCTTTCTTTTACTGTACTACAGTATGTGAATTTCTGGAATAAATCTTTTATTTCTAGGCATAATGATTTTAATTGTAAGTTTTATTTCTCAATGACAATATTTACTAAAACTTTTAATTAAACTTTTTTTTCTGAATTATGATTTTTATATCTGGATTATCACTTTATTCCTCATTTAAACACTTATTTTGCTGGACTATAATTTTGATTTCTGAACTACCTGTTTCATTTTTAGACTACAAATTTTACTTATAGACTATGAATTTTATTTGTAGGCATAGCGATTTTAATTCTGGACTAGAATGATTTTTTTCAATCAATTTTTTTTTCTCGTACAGTAAATTACGATTTTTTAAACACTTTTTTTCTGCATTATAGTTTTTATTTCGGGGCTACTTTTCTTATTTATACACTACGGCTTCTGTTTCTAAATTATATGACTTTCATATCTAGACTACAAATTTTATTTCCTAATCACAATACTTGTATTGCATTACAAACTTCACATCTCCACTTCTGCTCATGAAGCTTATTTTGGTTCGAACACGGTGATTATGTTACAGTTATCTTATGAGTCACTTTCAACACAGGACAGGAAGATGTACCGGGGTTTTAAACGGGTTCTTGTAATGACCTACAACTTTTGTGTCTGCATTACAGATTTTATTTCTGGACTACGGCTTACGGTAGTAATTCAAACATGTTTTTTTTTTTTTTTCCTAATTAAAATCTTCCTAAATCTGGACTGACTTTTATTTCTCAACCACAGTTTTTATTTCTGGATTATACACTTTATTTCTAGTCTCCTACGTATGAGCACTGGTCCAGTCGTGACACATGGACCTCATGAATCACCCGCGATGCCAGGACAGGAATATGTATCTCCCATCCGAGGCCACAGTTCGTGTCCCAGACTAAATCTATTGATTCCAGGTCGAGCAGGACGAGCCTCCTGTGCCAGATCTGATTCACTGAAAGCGGTGCGCTTGAATTCAATTTCACTTCTCGCTGTCAAGTCCAATGTCGGCTTCTCACATCGCACACGGGCCAATGTCACCTTTTAAACACGGAGAGATGCCCGCAGAGCTGAACGGTTGGAAAGGAAGGACCGAGAGGCAGCGAGGAGAAGAAATGAAGAGCACTCCTCATCCATCTCTCAGCGACGGAGAGCGAGAATGAGAGATGCTCCACGGCGCGCTTTAATTCATGCAAATTGAAAAGTGCTATCGATTGATAATTGATTTATATTGATACACATGCAGCGCACTCCTTTTTCTTTTTTATCTTCCTTTCTCACCAACAGCCTCTCTCTCTCTTTTCTCATTTGGCTAAATCAAATTTATCTGTCACAGCGTTTCTCACATCCACTCATCCATCAACTCCATCACGTCACATCATTCAACACCGATTTTTGGTCTGCATATTAGATACAGTCCACCTTGAACTTGTTGAAGGGGGTTTTGATTTTTTTTTTTTTAAGAGGAGGTTACATGAAAAAAGATTTAGGAGCAGGAATCCTAAACCTGTGAGTTACACTTATTATTTAAGTAATAACTAGCTATCAATGCAACATTTTAAAAATCTTTTTTACTTTTGTTCGTGGTTAAGGTTATCCAAGTCACTTCCTTCTGCACTCTGAGCATCTCCATCTGCATCGGTTTCATCAGGATTTAAGCGTTTCTCTAAACCAAGCCTCTCCTATTGCTGTAAGCTAGTAGGCCCTCGGTGCAAACACTAACCCCCCCCTCACCCCCCCACCCCACCCCCCCACCCCCCTCTCTGCAGCTTTAAACCGTGTTGTTTTTATCACTGTGAGATCAGTCCGACTTCTCACCGCCGGTAAATCAGCTCAAACACAGGGACACTGTCCAGACCTTCGCGTATAAATCCTCAGATCTTCTCCCTCAGAGTCTCTGATTTTCTACTTTGTACTCTTTCAGGAAGGCTGAGGAAATAAAAAAAAAAAAAACATGCAGGACGGGATTAACGGGAGCTAAGAGCGTTGTTTGTGTCCAGATGAATAAGCGAGGACAGGAGGACGTACACGAGACAGGAGGAAAAGATTAACTAAAAATGATCAACTAGTTTCTCAGAGTTTGGTTCATCAGGTTACACGAATGGAGTCCGAACTTCGAACCTTTACACTGAAACCTCTTATTTATAGAGATCTCTTATTAAAGCCCTTATTTATAGAGATGTTTTACTCATTTTTATATATTTTTTTTTCTTTCTTGCAGGTAATTTTGCTTCTTTCGTTCAGGGACGTTCAAGTCAAAGCAAAAAAACTCCCTTCATGTCTCGATATAATCCCCTGATACACTCACGCACTTACCCCAGTGTGTCACTAGAGCTTGGACACCATCAGGGTAGAAAGTCTTCTCAGTACGCCGGAGCCTTGATCGGACCGTCTGTCTGATTAATGTCTGATACGCAGGAACTCCTTTGATGGCCTTTACAAACATGTGGAACGTCTTGGAGTGAGGATTACATTATGGTTTCTATAGTAACAGCATATTTCTCTAGTAATAAAATGATAAAAATGTTGAGTGACTGTATGTGTAATTGTTGCAATGATAAAGTTTTGATTAACTTTTAAGGAAGGAGTCTCCAGTGTTCGATCAGCAACTAATTAGCATCTAGATTTTTTTTTTCAAGCATTTATAGGTAAAACTTGGATAGGAAAAACATCAAGACACTCCAATGTAAACAGTCTCATAGCAAATATAACTTTTTCTGTTTTGCTAATAAATTAGCTAAAAGTTTAGAGTAACCATCATGTTTTGTCACAGTATTTTTCCCTCAACAACGTAGAAAATTTTATACATTTATTCAAACACACTGAAGAATTTGTTATATTCTGACCTCCTTATTTCATGCACATGCACTTGAATAAAAGATGTGAGATGGATCTTAAGCCCAACATGGATGCCTCTGCTGATTAAATTACACAAATGGACAGCTAGTTTTTGAATACTAATACCCCATGACGCAATCAGCCGCAAAGCTCAACCTGATCTTCCTGAACACAGTTAATCACTTTCTAACGAGCATGGACGAATAGTTAGCAAGATTAGCGGGCACGCAATAGGTTGACGTTATCGCCAAAACGCGCCACTCGGGATCTGCCGATTGCATCGCGATGATGTCATGCGAGGGCCTGTGGTTAGACCGGGAGCAGTGATTGGACTCGTCCTCGTAAACCAATCAGCAAAGATCGGGGAGTTCATTAAAGATGGTTAGCGCATGACGCTGATCGAGTTAGCGGTGATTAATTCTTAAGCAGACGGCCTAATGACACCATTATATGCGTATCTGTTGTCCTGAGAGGATGTTTTGATAGATCCAGGTTTATTGGTTGGTTGGTGATCTCACCTGGACAGTTGATTGGTTGGCATCGACACACGTGTCATTGATTGGAAGTTGAGACGTGTTGCGGTGGTCAAGGGTTTGTCTTAATGATACAAAGGTTGTGCATTCAAACCCTCAGACTTGCCAAAGAGCCACCGATGGTCCCTGAGCCTGACATTTCTGGCCTTAAATAATGATGAGCTTCTGTACAAAAACATTGTTATTGTTTCTCATGCACAAAGGTCTGTGTCTGACCAACACACACACACACACACACACACACACACACACACACACACACACACACACACACACACACACACACCTAGTTTACAAAGTGTGTTAGTTAAAAAGGAAATAGTGAAGTTTTCTGTTGGACCTCGCTAAAGTCACATTTTTGGAAGGAGTCTCCAGTGTCAGTAATTTTCCCACCTCTCTCCCACCTGCACCTCTGCTCATCTTTGCCCTGCTGACCGATAGACACTGCTGCTGTGCATTTCTCCCCTGGACTACTTTGTCTGTAGTTTATTACAAGCTGCGGCTAAATACTTTAAAAACTTTAAAAACTTTGAGCGTGAATTACGACACGGCACTGTGTTCTGTTTTGGGCACGCGAGGGACCAGGAGACACATCTTGTGTGTCTACATACAGGATCATAACACTCTATGATGGATATCTATCTATATCTCTATATATTTACCTCCCTACAGCTCCAATCGCTCTCACTCTATCGATCCCGACCCATAAAAGGTGTTTAACTCAATCCGAGTCGTGACGGTGTGGCGGCTTTTTTCTGCGTCTCTGTCAATAAGCACTAAATCAATTAGAGCGTCTCGAGCCATCAGACGCAGGTGCGAGCTGCAGCTTCCTGTGTGCATGTTTTACACAGTGTATTTTATTATGTTCCTTTTTTACCACCTCACTGCCGAATGCGCAATTCTGATTGGTTCGGACGTATTCGTGACCGTTTTGATACGTTATCGTTTCCATAGCAACAACTCGTCTCCAGTGCCAGAGCTTTGTTTCAGTCAGAGGTAGAGCTGTTCGTTACCTGACATCCTCAGGACAGAGAAGTTCACTGTTACAGGACAAGATCTATTTGTTTGCTGGGACACTGAATGAAACTATAAATCCATAATGATGTCTGTAGTATAAAAGGAATAAAACATTTCAGGATGTGCTGTTATAATAATAGTGAAAAAAAGCAACAACTTTGAGGTAGTAACAGCACCTCTGCTTCACCCCCTACCCCCTCCCCCCCCCCCCCCCCCCAGCCATCCAATCACTGATTGGTTTACAATAACAGCACCACATACTACGTGTTACTCTTTACTTTAGTATTGCTTTGTATCTTCTTCTTTTTCATTTGTCCTTTTCCTTCGCCTTCATTTATCTTACTTTCTTTTTCCCAGAGTTCCACTTCCTCTCGTTCCGTTCTTGCCACGTTGCACATAATGCGAAAAAATTTCAGGTGTTTGACTCATTATTAATGCAGCTGTCCCACACCGAGGCCTCCGAGGACAATCAGGAGCTGTGATTGGTGAGGTTTATTTTAAAACGCTCGCCGGTGATTGGTGAGGCTCGTTTGAAACGCGGCCCGTGCTCATCTCGGCCGTCCCACGCGCTCCCTGAACGCCGAACCCTGGGCGGCTCTCGCTGCGCAAGACAATAAACGGATGATGAAATAAAAACGCTCGATTCATCAAAATCAGCCCCCCTCTGACGCCGCCGCCCGGCAAATTAAACAATATTTCATAATCACTCTACAAGCCTGACAATAGAAGCCAATTTGTACCTAAAGGCACCTCCTAAGTGAGAGGAGTACGAGTTTACACGGACACACAGCGAGCGATGTGGAGTTAATTACCAGCCCTGGACACGCTCCAGAGGACCGCGATGCTCCCGGCGTACCTGCCCAATCAACTGTCCTGGAACCGGATGGCCAACGAGTCTTCATTTATCTTGTCGAGTGTGTAGGATGGCTAATTACTTCCATTCCAACGCCCTCAAACACACACACACACACACACCCGTGCCGGGCCTCTTCACTCTCTCAGACTCTGTGGCGCTGGACGACCAGGGCAGAGGAGTCGACCAATTAGTCGTCCATTAGAGCCATCACAGAGCTCGCATCAGCCCCAGAGCCGAGACGGCTAAAGGGCTTAATAATCTGCTACGGGTTCATGGCTAAGGCTAATCCTTTGGGACAAGAAGAGGAGGATGAGTAGAGGAAGGGGAGGAGGAGCAGGAGGAGGAGGAGGAGAGGTCAGGAACAATTTTTCTGCTGCCAAACTTGTCGACTTGGTGCAGTTACAGATGATTACAGCCGATTAGAGACGTCCTCCCTCTTCTCGGGGAAAGAAGAAAAAGACCATCAGAACAAGTCTCTTAATTACAGAAAATTAAGTTATTCTTGCTTAATGGTGCATTATGACAATTCATTAGGAAGTAGTGCGATGTTTGTGTGCGTTAAACTTCGCTTAAGTGTCTCGGAGAAACACACATCTATGGAGACAGATTACAAGCCACTAACATGCCCTACACCGAGTAAAGACTCAGAAATGATCAGCGTGATGCGAGTTTAATGAAATGATGCTTGGCCTGTTCTCATATTTGTCTCCATTAAGTGACGACGATGGAGGGAAAAGAGTCGTTAGCTGTCAGTGATGAGGAGGGATGGAGGCGGAGACGGACTCCATCCTTGAACACAATTAATGACACTTTAATCGCAAAACAAGTCCCTTATCTGGGAGTGTTTGATGATACCGGAGCGATGGTGGGCTGTAGATTGATAAGGACGAGACTCAGCCAAAGAAATTAGCCAATTCTAGGTGTGGGCCAGCTGTTGGTGCATGCTGGGTAATTGCGTCAGCGCTCCCCTCCCCCTGATTTTCGCCCCTAAAGCGGTTAGTTCTCATCGGGCGTCATCATTTTCCAGCGCCCCATCCATCTTCAGCCTCCGATTAATTCTTTTCATTTCGGCGCCTCTCTCATAAATCCTGGCACACTTAATTAATTTCACTGGCAGCGCGTGGGCCGCCATAAAAACAGAATTATTCTCGCGCTCTCTCTCTCTCTTTTGCAAAAAAAAAAAAAAAAACCTAATAATAAATCCCCATATTAATTATGCTATTTTACAGCGATCTCATTGAAGGCTGTGTTTCATCTTTCATAATTAGATTTTCAACAACAACAACGGGGCCAACAAAAGAGTCTAATTATGGATTTTGGCGAAGGGCCGGGCGAGCCAGGATCGATGGGCCGCTTTTATTATTGTTATTGTTGTTGTTATTGTTCCAAAGTGGTGAGGAGGGAGATTACACACGAAGCCTCGACGCCAGCATAAATCAAATTTACAAGGATTGTTTGTTACACTGTGAATCCGGAGGGGGGGGGGGGGGGTGAAGGTGGTGGCGTTTGGTGACTCGTTGGCGTCGGGACATGATGGTAGTTTGAAGAACCTTTGAGCAAGACTTTAAGTAAGTCAAATCTCACACAAGTATCACTGATGAATGAATGGACCGGAATAGTTTCAACTTCGATTATCAGGTCTTTTTGTAGTTTCTTGACTATAGACTTTTTAAACTAAAGAAACTGCTTGTGAAATTGCTTATGTCTAATACTGTCTAATCCCAGAACTGCCTACTGCTATGATTTAGCAAACAATATCTCATTTTATACTGTCCAGAAAAGACTGATCCTTTAGTAGGTCCACCAAATACACCAATTCTTACAGTTATCACCAAACCTTGAGGGCACAAACAGGTACTTTTTCATAGTTTGGTGGTAAAGAATAAAATACCACTCAAATACTACTCATGAATACCACTGAGGGTTCTTCAGCTGTCCCATACTTCTAGATCCCTCTGAATACCTTTAATGATCCCAGGAATCCTTAAAGAACCATTTGTAGGAAATATTGTACCAGATGTTTCACTGGATAATAAGGGTCTTTAAAGTTCTTTACAAAATTGCTGTCGACTTTAAAATGAAAACTTCAGCCTTAAAGGTTCTTTAGTTTTCCCTGCATACAGTCGATGGATTAAACCTCCACCGAAGTGTCTCATGATGAAATATAAGAATGATTTTTAAGCAGAATCCATTAAGTAGGTCAAGAACCCTTAATTATCCACAAAATGCCCAAAGAACCTAAGAGTGTACCAAGTACTAAGAGAAAAGTGTTAAACTTTATTATTATTTTTTTTGTATCGAAAACTTGGATGGAGTTTGTATGTTCTTCCTATTCTTTGGTCCTGTTCTTGCTGTTCTTCACAGTCCAAAGAAATAAGGCTGTTTGGAATTCCCAAATTGCCATGTGTGCCCTGAGCTGGATTGGAACCTGGTCCAGGTGCATCAGTTTGTTGTAGGGTATCTACACATTACTTTCCCTCAGAGGTAATACTGAAGGAGAGCTTTAACATCGTCAAAGTGCAGTGATGTATTAGTGCATCTCTAATTCAGATGGAGTCTTCTCAGACTGTTCTTCACTCCTCCCTCTTCCTAATGGTTCCTAATGGTTCCTAATATTTTCTTGATCTAAAGGAAATCGAAGCGGGCCAGCAGTGTGTTCACCTCTGACCGCTTCCATTGGGAAGAGAGCGAGTGAAGTGAAGCTGAAAAGTGAAAAGGTGACAACAAGCAAATTGATGTGAAGTGGGTGGGGCAAGCAGCGGAATAAAATTTGCATCACTTATAATATTTTCTATACAAATGTTGCGATGTTGCGATATTCATTGAGAAGTCTGGTCACTGCCCATGTGGACAGAGTATCGGAAACGCTGTTGCTAAGCAAAAAACTAGCAAATAATTAAACCAAACTGAGGATAGCGATTTAGCTAGTTAATAGATTTTATTTCCAGAATGTAATTGCAGAACAGCTGTGGAAAACAACATGAAAGCCTCAGAAATATCATAATTTCTCTCATGTTATTATGATAAATGACTAAGATAAGATTATTTTTTTTTAAGACTAAAGCATCACCATAGTCACACTTCAACGTGCCAACAGCAGCTCAAATTCTAATGCGGCTAATGAGAAGACTTCATCACCGTCCCGTCAAAAAGTGTTACCTTACAGAAATCATCCCCTCTGGCTTTCACATTCTGCCATTTCTGCTCCTTCTCCTCCTCCTTGTTCTCCTGAGGTCCGTCTTTTCATTCCTGTTCCACGGCGAGGTCTTCTGAGAGAACCTGGGGCCAAAAAATTACTCCTCTGGTTTAATTGGCATTATCATTTTAGCTTTCTGACAGAGATGGATCGCTGCTAGTGCAGCAGACCACCGCTGTCGGGCAGTGGGGAGGGGGAGGAGAAGGAGAGAACGATGAGATGAATCTGTCTACAGGTGAGAGATTCAGTGAGCAACGAACCAGAAAACAGAACTCTATGAAAACGTTCAAAGTGAAATCTGTGGAATCATCTATAGATATACCATTAATGAATATATATACACAGTATATATATATATATATATCTATATATCTATATATAGCGGCACAGTTAATGGTTAGTACTGATCCCTTGCACCTCCATGGTCTGGGTTCGATTCCCGCCTTCAGGTCTGTGTGCATGGAGTTTGTGTGTTCTGCACATGCTTGGTGGGTTTCCTTCAGGTTTTCTAGTTTCCTCCCACAGTCCAGAGACATGCAGATTAAGTTTATTGGTGTTCCCACATTGTCCATAAGAGTGTGAATGTTTACTGGAGGTCTTACCAAGGTTGTAAAAATGGGAATAAATACAACGGTCACCATTGGCCTCAATGTACAGTATATATATATATATTTTTTTTGTTGATGAATTTACACAATATCTATAAATGTAGAGAAAAAAATAATCTTGATATCACCTTTTTAAAATGTAGTGTTCATAGGGATACATAACACCTACATGAGCACTTCATGAAAACTGACCTACATCTAAACACACGTCAGCTGTCTGAAAAAAAAAATTCTTATTTTATTTGTGATATTTTGATGCTGATTATGAGTCGAGTTAATGGTGACATAAGGCTGTTATAACAACACCAGGGTTGACTAAAGGTTTATAACTTTATTTCCTTTTTTTGGTCATAAAGCAACCTAAGAGAAAGGAAACCATAGTGAAGAGTAAATGAAAAGGTGGGAAAGAAGAACAGATAGTGAGAAAGATGGAGTGAAAGTGAAATACACAAGAGTTTCAGCTGGAGAGGGATGAGAGAGGAAGAGAGATAGATCTTGAGAGGAAAGCAGAAAGCAGAGCTGATAGAGAGTCTCACCCCCTTCCCTGTCTCACCTCCTCATCTGTCTCATTCCTGCATGTGTCTCACCTACTCATCCGTTTCTCCCTTTCATCTCTTACATCTTACTTGTCTCACCTCCTCATCTGTCTCACCCCATCATCTGTCTCACATCCCCTTTGGTCTCTCCCCTTATCTGTCTCATCCATCCATGTGTCTCATCCCTGTATGTCTCACTGAAAGAAAGAAAGAAAGAAAGAAAGAAAGAAAGAAAGAAAGAAAAAAAGAAAGAAAGAAAGAAATTGGAAAATTTCATAAGTACATAGAAAAATTAGTGAGGAAGGAGGAAAGGAAGGAAGGAAACAGGTAAAGTATGTTAGATAAACTACAAACTAAAATGGAAATTTTAGGAAAAAAGAAAGATTTGAAGAAAGAAAGACAACAGGGTTGAAGGAAAAGAAAGTAAAGAAAACCTCCCAGATGTTTATCTTTAGAAAGATAATGTATCAAGCATGAAGTAAAGATGATAAAGAAAACTAAAATATAGAGAGGCGGAGAAACAAAAAGAAAAAAAATGAGAGGGAGTGGAAAGAGAAAAGCAGAGCGAAAGTGAAAGAGAGGAATAAACATTAGCTAAATGGATAACACTTAGTATCTCATGATATTCTCCAGAGATTAGAGAGAGAGAGAGAGAGAGAGAGAGAAAATGAAAGCAAAAGAGTTTGGAGAAAGAGCGACGGATACAGGTGTAGATAAACAGGCCGAGTCTGAGAGATGACGAACAGAGGAGACGCTAGTGAGCAGAGAAAGAGAAAACTGGAAGGATGAGAAGAGAGATTTGCTCTGTTCATGTCCTTTCCTCTGCTCGTCATTTGTTTGTGTGAGTGGAATAAGAAAAATGAAACCTGTTTGAAAGAAAGAAAGAGGAGAGAGAGAGAGAGAGAGATAGAAAGAGACGGATAATAAAAATAGCGGAGTGCAGAGTGGACAGCGGTGAGTCGGGCATTACTCACTGGCTCTCGGAAAAATGCGCTGCTCACTGCAAGACCATGCATCACCACCGGGCCAAAACTAATGGGCTGTCTCTCGCGTATTTACCTTCGACTGCTCGCTCACACACACACACACACACACACCCACACACACACACACACACACACACACACACACACACACACACACACACACACACACAATATCTGAAATCAGTACAAAAACTCTGAATCTGTCCGTAATCTCACGGTGAAAAATTGTCTCTCCATGAGAAAGCTACCATTACAACCACACCACCATGCAAACATCATCTTACTCCAGTTACTCCAGCAAGCCCATTCTGACTCTGAACGCCACCTACAACTGGAAAGCTTTGATAATGTCAGTTTCAGGACCAACAAGAGGCATAGAATCACCACAAATACCAAGGCCAAGGCATCCAAGCTAACATTCTTCACCATGCTGCACAGCATTCAGCTGTAAGTTACAGAAGTTCTGTTCTTTAACAGAGTCTACAACCTGCCCTGGGGTTGGACCTACTCTAACACATACCAGAATGGTCTTGGCATGAAAACTTGGAATAAGGCTCAAACCCCCAACTGCTCTTCAACAACAGGGATACTTTTAACTTATATTCTGGTAGACATGTCTCTTGAACTTGCCCAGACCTATCTTTTGAGTCTAAGAACATCATGAATCATTGCTCAAGACTGGTTTCCACTAGGTGCCTCACCAGTTATGCACTAGATTCTTCTTCCAGCATCCCTGAGGCCTGCTCAGGTTTTTGCTCCATCTTCCACCATTCTGCAAGCTCTAATTTGTCCCTTGCTGAGACAAAGATTATGATTAGCTATACAAAGCATATAAGAACACCAACAATACAAACCTACTTTCCTCCAAGCTTGGTGATCAGATCCTGGACCTTCTAAACCAATTCAGGTAAAACGGAAATGGGAGGAGGAAGTCAGTAATAGGCATTTGATGTATATTGTAGCTCAAACACCTGGAACACTCTCAAACATCTATTCAGCAGAAGCAGTCCAGCTAAACCCTGGCCAGTTTCAGTCAACTCCATAAACTCCATTGGTTATGGCCAACAATGGTAGGTGGAGGCTTTCACTTGACAAGTTATAATGCTATAAATGATCAATGATCCACCCCTTTTACAAGCTAGCAGTAGCCATGAAGGCCTTCAAAAATTCCTAAACACATTTATACTTCATGAGGACCTGAAATATATAACCTGTAACACCATAGGCTGGCTTCAGATCTTCCTCAAAACATTCCTTGAAATCAGCTCTATTCCTTCCAGGCGATTGTCCGTTGTTACCCTGTGTAGTGAGCAACAGTGAGACTCAAACAGGGGAAGAATCACCTGGGATAGATAGCAGTTCAGTTTTACTCCCATCCAGAAGATGAGTTGAGTATCATCCGCATAGCAGTGGGATGACGACACATATGAGGACATGACCTAAACAAGAGATTGAATATAGAGGAAGAACAGATACGAACCAAGAACTGAGCCTTGTGGGACACCAGTGTAGTGTTCGTGCATGGATATGAGGAATAAACATTAGCTAACACATGACACATGACATACTGTATGACCTGATATGACTGACCTCCAAGGTATGGAGCAAACCATGACCATGATGGTCTCATTAATTTCAAGACATTTGAGGATGGACAAATGTTGCTGAAAGGTTGAAGAGGATGAGACTGAATCCATTTTAGAAGCAACATCTTAATAAGTGAAACATTTCTGATGACTGGAGTTCAATGAGTTTACAGGAATGCTGGTAAACTTCATGCAGAATTGCTAGATGGAGAGAGTGTCTATTGACATACTGTTACTTCAAAATACCCAGCGATAGATGGTGCTAATATTTTAAAATGCTGCAGCAACAGAAGGCAAGGCAAAGGGATGGAAAAATGAAGGAGGAAAGGAAGTAAGTAGAAAAAAGGAAAGAGAGCGAGTGGATGTTTAAAACAAGAGCGCGCAGATAGAAGCGACTCGTCTAATTTATGTGGCCCGCGGACAGAGGTGGCAGTGATACATGAGTTTGTTAGCCAATTGATAAAAGAGAGGAAATTTTTAAAAAGCATTCATCACAGCAGGATATGGGCGCCATACATCACCTATTTACAAACAACACAGCTAATATTTATCCTCAGAGCCGGGCAGCACTCACCCCGAGCTAATTAGGACGACTGAGAAGCTTTCTATGAAGAAAAAAGAAAAAAAAAAGCAAGAGAGAGAGAGAGAGAGAAAAAGAAAGAGAGACAGATTCTTAGCTAAACAAAACATGCTAACACAAAGTAAAACAAAACAATGGTGATCTTTCTTCCTCCCTCGGCTCGTCGCTTTATTAAGTACTCGTCACAGATAAACGTTTACTCTCGCAGGCCTTTTAGAGCCACGCGTTGGTCGTAATGGACTGCAGGGGATTCTGGGTAATGCTAATGGGAAGCTCGCTGCTGAGTGCTGGCTTCCGAGAAAAAGTGCAACGATCTCAGTGTTAATAAGTATAACAAGATAACAGTAATGACACGTGTGTGTGTGTGTGTGTGTGTGTGTGTGTGTGTGTGTGTGTGTGTGTGTGTGTGTTTACAGCTGTATGTTAAGTATTGATGTGTGAGGCGGTAATGTGAGATGCTGTTTGTTTATAATGTGTGTGTGTGTGTGTGTGTGTGTGTGTGTGTGTGTGTGTGTTTGGTTGCACATTCTTGGTGTAATACAGGACATTCAGTCTTTCAGGTGCTTTTCCTTGTGTTATAATATATTAAATTTGTGTTCCATCTTTTGGTAGAGCGAATTTTTGTGCCACTTTCTTTACATATGTAGCTGGGTTTTTTGTTTAGTATTTCAACTGTTTTTTGTTTGTTTAGTTGTTTTATTGATCCCTTAAAAATATTTACGTCATTTTGTAGGGTGCTGTTTACTGCAAATTTCATATTTCATTGTTTTTTGTTTTGTACGCTTCTACTGTATATGTTTTAGGTTCATTTTACCCCCTCCCCCCCACCCCCACCACCACACACACACACACACACACACACACACGCACACACACACACACACACACACACACACACACACACACATGCACCTCTCCCTGCCTGTGATGCGGCAGAACTTTAATTCATACTCACTTTAAAAAACAATTTTTTTCCTCTTTCCATTTTGCATTAGCTATTCTGATCCACTTGTGTGAGTTTTGATATTTGATGAATGATTTTCATTTAAGCAGCTTTTACTCCTCACACCTCACACACTCCATCGACACACTGCTTAAACATGAGCAGAATGATATTAACTTTATAAATCCAATAACAATCCGCTCACTAAACAAACCATTGTATAAACATAAGAAGTGTGTGAGGACATGTGTGTGTGTGTGTGTGCGTGTGTGTGTGTGTGCGTGTGTGTGTGTGTGTGTGTGTGTGTGTGTATAGAACAGTCGGTGTGTTTGTTTAGTGACGCAGGGAGAGATTTGTTATCCCTCGGTGTTCCTGTGTTTTTCACGTTGCTCCACATGCTGGGGAACACACTCCATCTCCACATCCCACAATTCCCAAACACATTTATTTACCCACCTTATTCCTCGACAAGTCTCTCTCTCTCTCTCTCTCTCTCTCTCTCTCTCTCTCTCTCGCACATACACACTCTCTCTTTTTTATTCTCATAAAGTTTGTAGTTAGGGCAAATATTTATTATTATGAAACCTGAATGTGTGTCTCTCTCTGTTTTCTTCTCCTTATCTATCTATCTATCTATCTATCTATCAAATACAATGACCACTCCTGGTGACGATGTACAGCTGTACTGTAAGAGGTGCTGTTGGTCATGGGAGAGCAGATCGGCTGCGAAAACATCTACTCTGCCTCCCGGATGAAGAAAGCGCTGCTCGTCTTTTTAACCAAGACGAATCTTGTGAATACACTGACCAAGAGTGGAATTAATGTGAGAGGATCAGCGGTTCAAGTCGTCCCTCTGTCTGCCTCCGCGATACGGGCGCTGATATCCAACGTGCCCCCGTTTATCAAGGACGAGGTGGTCATGAGGGAACTCGCCCGCTTCGGGAAATTCGTCAGCCCAATGAGAGCCGTCCCGCTCACGTGTAAGAGCTCTAACACAAGACACGTCCTGTCGTTCCGGCAGCAGATTCTAATGTTTATAAACAGCAAACGTGAACTCAAGGTGAACTCAAGGTGTAAAGAGGTAGACGACTGATACACTGTGTTCGGAGCTGCTGAGGTGTTTTGAGTGTGGGGACGTTGGGCACAAAAGGCTGAGCTGTCCACACGGAGCCCGGCAGCGCAGGGGAGGCGGAGCCTGCTGCAGCCTCATCAGCCCACAGAACAGTGACACACCCGAGTCAGTGATCACCAAGGTCAGTACAGAACACAGTACAGACATCAACACCGACATCACTGTAAACAACGCAAGTGAAAAACACGACGAGTATACAGTAGTCAGCGCTCACAGCGGCCCCGCCCCTAGTGACCCCGCCCACAATATCTGCACTGAATCACAGGAGCTACAGACCAGCACACACATCACCCAGTGGCGGCTGGTGCAAAGATTTTTGGGGGAGGCGCAAACAAAATTTTTAACGCTCACCTGTAAATAAGTATTTATCAGGTGATTGCGCATCATTACTACTAGTATAAAATAACGGCCCGACCAACATCACATCCAGTAAATACTTACTAACAAAACGTTTCTGAAAATATGTCAATATGTAATATTTCCCTGTCTAAGTCTCTCTCTCTGTCTCTCTCTCTCTCACTGTCTCTCTCTCTTTCTCTCTGTCTCTCTCTG
>JAAGKR010005870.1:26692-47431 GCA_011419295.1 Clarias macrocephalus
GCCGTTATCCTGTTTAAAGAAGGAGGACGAAGAGACGACAGAGGGATAACGTGTCCCTGAGAGAGAGAGAGAGAGAGAGAGAGAGAGAGAGAGAGAGATCCCAGTGTCAGTTTCAGCATTTACATCACCTTTCTTTCCTTCTTTCTTTCTATCTACACAGCAATCAGACACAGAAATCACATATATTTTGGGTTAAATAAACGGAGGCTCAGACAGAGAATCTTCCCTGCAGAGATGAAAGAAAGAAACTCGTCTGACTGTCTGCATTCGTCTGTACACAGCTTCAGCAATAACACACACACACACACACACACACACACACACACACACACACACACACACACACACACACACACACACACACCAGTAGAGTATGGGAAGCGGGTTGTGTAAGACCAGTGATGTGAGGAATGGAAACACTGAAGTCAGTAAATAAAGAGCTAACGTCCTCACATCAACTTTCTCTTTCCTCCTCAAAGTTTATTTTAAAGCAAAAGTTTTGCCTGTCAAGATCATAAAACTATAAAATACATTTCAGTGACAAACCTAATCCAACAAACAATCACAGCAGAATTGCGAATATCAAAACGAACACATGGACATTTGTTACCACTGAATCTACTAAAATAAAATTCGTAATACAATTTTGTAATAATCAACACTATATGATTAACACGATACGGTACAAAAGATACAATATGTTTGGAAACACTATAAATGCTTGATGATACGATACAATAAAATATAATACAATGCTACATGAGACGATACGATACAACACGACATGAGACGTGATGATGTGATACGCTATGTTATGATCCGATATGATCCAGGATGTTACACTTCCATACGATATGATGAGACACGATATGAGACGATACAATACATGAAACATGAATTCAATTTAATATGACATGATATGATATGATATGAAATGATACGGTCCAATATGATACAATTCAATACGAGATGATGTGATACGATATATTCTGAGACAGTATGATCAAAGATGATACAACATGATATGATACGATATGATACAATTTAGTACAAGATGATATGATACGATATGTTGGGTTCCAATATGATACCTTCCAATACAGCATGAGACAACACAATACAGCACAAACGATTTTTTTTTTTCTTTTAAGCATTTAGGTAAAGAGTCTGCATTTAATACCACAGAATTTGCTGCTTTCTTCAGAATCTGAGCTTGTGACTCCACAACTCATGAATGATGATGTGGAGCAGAACCGCTGTAGTAGTAGTAGTGCGTTATGGCCCATTCATGTTTGCCAGCCTGTTAATGCCAGTTTTATTTATTTATTTATTTGTTTGTTTAATAAAAAGGATTTCACTTTTTAAATTGTTGCATTACTCCAAATCATTGCGCGCTATTATTCATAAAGGAATCGTTTTAAGTTAGAAAAGCCGAACAGTAAAACATATCATTAGTTAATTGATAATAACTGCTTGGGATTTGAACCACAGTTCCTCAACAGCAGCTCGACCAAAACCACATGCTCAAAATACCCCACAACATCCCTCCAACCCTCAAGCAACCACCCCACCCCACCCCATCCCACCCCACCCCACCCCAACACCTCCTCCTCCTCCACCCCCAGCCTGGGGTCATCCATCATGGCCGCCATGGAGCCCGAGGCCCGCAGGACGCCAGCGGCTCTTTGTGCGAACGAGTGTCGGATCAGCAAAAGTCTATTAAAGGCTGGTGGGCTTTTCACCAGCTATTGGCAGCGGGTCAGTGACTCGGGCGCTGTGCTCTCCCTCGCTCTCCTCCGCTCTCCCTCGCTCCACTCTTTGTGCCCTGACACAGATCCCAGCAAGATTAATGATTTTTAGCAGCTATTCTCTCTCTCACTCTCTCTATCTCCCTCTTTTTCACTCTCTCTCTCTATAACCTCCATTTCGCATCTGTTATGAGCCGACTCTCCGAGCTGTTTATACCTCCATCTGTTTTTTTTTTTTTTTGTTGCCATGTTTCACTTACACTCTTCTACAGTGTGTGCGGCTCCTTTATTTTTCTCTTAATGCCTTCTTTATTTTTTAGATATGTTATGAGCCGACTTGTAATTGTACCTGTTTAGCTGTTTTCACGCATGTTTGTCCAAATCGGAGTGAATTTTGAGGTGGTTTGTTCACAGATTGAATATGAACAGAATTTCTGTAAACATTTATTTAATCACTCTTTAGAACACACGGCGCCTCTGCAGCCCTACAGCCCTGTCCAACAAACCGAACTTTAAACTCACTTTAAACTCACTTTAAACATTAGATTTTACTTGTGTAGTCACTTCATTCAGATGCTCTCAGACACGTGTTGTCCTCTGTCTACAGAACCTTGCTGAACACACCATACATAACTCATCACAGCATATGCATAAGCAGGCCCTGAAGCATTTGTCTCACTGTTTGTGTATTTCATATATCTGAAATCAAATCCTACCAAAATTTTAAAATTTGTGAATATTCTTTGTGACAAACATAAAAAGCCAAACCATCGATCCTGTCAAAGCTCTTAGCTAGGTAACAATATACTCGTTTTTATGTAGATCGCACAACTTTAAACCGTTTCTAAAACTGACAAACTGATATAAATACACTATCACAATTTATGTAGTAGGCAGCATTCTGGAGTAGCTAGCTACCAGTAGCTAGTGGCTATTTATTATTATTATTATTATTATTATTATTATTATTATTATTATTATTATTAAGGCTAATAACTGTGATGCTTCAACTAGGAAAAAAACAAAAACAAAGCAAACATCCTATCAGGTTTGACGTTTTTGACATTTTTGCAATTTTCAACTCACCCCTAAATTTCCTCAACATGGCCGCTCACAAGATCAACAGTAAAAAACGAACAAAAGCATACTTTCATCAGTTTAAATTAATGTATCTTAGTATATTATATTAGTCAACATAGCCATTAGTTGGCCATATCAGTTTAGCTGAAAAATCTAATACAAATAAGTCGGCTAGCTTGTTGCTAACAAGTGCAGAATTTGATTGATGTCTTTTTTAGGAAAAAATTTTACACATTTTCAAGTTCCAACTTTCTACGTAGTAAGAGCTTTTTTCTTTCTTTCTTTATTTTCTTTTTCTTTTTTTTTTAAAGCTTTCACAGTAGCAAGTTACAGTACATAAAAAATATAGTAACAGTGTAGCTTGAAAAAACTAGGTAGGTAGATATTTTCAACAATTGCCTGAACCAAGACTAGTACATAGAGTCTCTGTATCTTTTTATATTTTTATCTAATACTATTCGCAAAAGTCAAAATGGTATGACATACCCAATAGAAAACAAGTACCATAAACCATAATAATAATATTGGCTTGTAATAATATAACAATAATGTAACAAAATAATAATAGTTCGGTTTGACAAGCTAGCTTTAGTGTTTTAGCCACATTTTCTAAGCATCTTTAATTGTAGAAAACACCGGCTGTAGTTTGGACTTAATTTGGTTGTAGTTTAGCTTCATTAAAGAATGCGTATCTTATGGCTTGACAAGTTATAACTTCAGAATAGCATTTGGTTCCCATGTATAAACTTTTAGTCCAAATATTAGAACTGTGACATCACAGCTTATAACAGGCTTCTAATGCTAACTTTAGCTAGTTTAATCAGGTTTAGATTAGTTAGCTAGTTTACCTCCACAGCAAGTTTCTCAAGTTAGACATAAAAGTGTAAAAGGGTTAAATTTTAAGAGTTTATTTTCTAACTTAGAATTCAGTCTGTGTTTAGTCGTACTATAATGTGGTGTAAAATGTTGGTGTTCATTCACTGGGTGCTGAGGAGCCTGAGTCAAATCCTCCTGGTGTGATTTGGTCTACATTGCCACGCCCAGCTGCAGAAGTGAAAACATCCCTAATAATGTACTTGTTTCTAGAAAGGGAGAGATTATGACATTTCAAATATTTTGATGCCCCGGTGTCATATGGGTGCGATTTGCAATTTTATGTTGTGTCAGAAAGTTTTATTATTGAATTTTCTTTTTATTCTTTGCTTAATAGAATGAAATAAGAATTGCACACTACTGTATGTTACAGTGTAGATCTGTTCAGAGATTTTAAAGTCAGAAAAAAGCCTCAAGTTAAAACAATCCTGCAGCACAAAGAAGTCTAATTAAAGTAATTTAATTAAATGTTATTAATTTATTTGTGATCTTTTTTTTTTTCAGACTAAAGTGAACAAGGTTGTTTGCATTAAAGCAACTTGACTTAAGTTTGGTTGAAATATTTAATTTCTTTTGTTGTAAGTGATTTTGTTCAATCTCAAGGCCATTTGTCTGCAGATTTTCACAAACGTTTAGTTGCTACTATAGGAGCTGTTTCTACAAAGTGCATTTGTGAATGTGTTGTGTGTTGTTAAATAACATTAAGACATTTGTAGTAGTCAGTATGGTGTTTTTTTTTGTTGTTGTTGTTCTTTTTCCCAGAATGTCATTTTCTTTCTCTGTCGTAATTTAACTCTATGAATGAGGTATTATTAAGAGTAACTCTAGTTATATTTTAGAAACTCTTTATAATATTAGAATTTTAACACCAATTAAATAAATTCTGAGAACAAGAGTAACTTTAACTCTGCGTGTATTTGATGGTCAGGCATGTGCACTTAAATGTATTTGGGCCAAACTCACACAGTGTGTATTCCAAAGGCTAGACTTTTTTGTGCAGCAGATAGCTAACACTGGTACAGAAAATAAACATCCTTTGAAATTTCTAGTCTGTGAGATTAAAGACCCCATCCCCAAACGATTTTAATCAAAATCTATAAATAATGTCGCTCTGCTGTCTCTACTTTGCTAATTAACTAGCAAATGTTTAAGTGACATGAAACAAAAACCAAGTCTTTAGTTTCCCTTCAATCATCAGCCTAAAAAATGATTCCCTGACACACTTGCTACTGAGCAGATGTCCAGCATAAACTCAAAAATCTTTTCTGCACCATAAAAGTTTTTAAAATCCAGAATAACTTCCATGACGTGATCTACAACCAGTAACATCAGCAGGACCTTTTTCATGATTACAAACATTCATTAATTATTTCAGAATTTATATCTTAATCTGTCTGTAAAGAAAAGGGAAAAAAGATTGTTGAGGAGATACGCCTCCTCCAGCAGCACAGAGGGAAACACTAAGGGCAGCTTAATGTTGCGCTACATCATCGCTGAGTTGCGTGATACAGAGTTTCTCATGTGAAATTCCATGGAGCTCAGGCAATGGAAAACTGGGCCATGTGTAGAGAAAACGCGTTTTAGATGAGCGAAGGTAAAGTAATGGAAAACTGGGTCATATAAAGTAGAGATTTAAAGTGGTAGCGTGTTGAAAAGTGAAATGAACGCACAAGGGTTTCCCACTTAGTTTGAATGAGTAAGTTCTGAATCGCTATATTTTCCTTCTTTGGCAGATAATTTCGATAGGAGGCGTGGCCTAAGGTTTGAAGGTATAATTAGTTCAGCAATTTGAGTCACATTTGTATATTTAAATTTATCATTAATGCAGAATATTTCTGTTATTCTGATGTGTTTCTTCAAGTCTGTTACTTACAACTGAATTCTTACTGCCAAATTCATTTGTGTGTGTGTGTGTGTGTGTGTGTGTGTGTGTGTGTGTGTGTGTGTGTGTGTGTGTGTGTGTGTGCAACTTTGTGTTTGTAATTTGAAACAGTTTATTGTAACTCCAGGGTGGATTCCATTTAATTGTGTTTCTCTACTTGAGGAGTTTTGAGAGCTTTTGAGGTCAACTTGTGAATGTTCCAGGCCTGGACCACTGCTGCTGCTGACCAGTGATAGCTTTGGTTCAGTTTTATTAATATAATGCCATTAGCCTGGTGACACTGACGTGATGAATTTCACTTGGCGTCATGGTTCTGACCCTATTAGTCTGGTGGCATTGGGTTGGTGGCATCAAAATGGTGACATCAGTGTAGTGGCATTGGCTCAGCAGCTACAGCTTGGTGTCATTGTGCAGTGGCTTCGGCTTGGTAGTATTAGCTAGATATTATCGGCTTGGTAAAATTGACTTGGTGTTATACGTTTGATAGTATAAACTTGATAGTTTCTGCTTGGTAGAGCTAACTTGGTAATATCAGTTTGATATTATCAGTTGGGTATCAGCTTGGTAGTATCAGCTTAATAGTATCGGTTTGATAGTATCAACTTTGTAGTGTCGGCTTGGCAGTGCCGGTTTGGTAGAATTGACTTGCTTTGTTGATAGTATCATCTTGTTAGTGTCAGTTTGGTAGAATTAACTCGATAGTATCCACGTAGCATCAGCTTGGTAGTCTCAGTTTGGTATAGTCAGTTTCATAGTATTTCATTTTATTGTCTTCTTAGTGTTGGTTTCGTAGAGTTGACTGGGTAGTATCGTCTTGGTATTATGATAGTCTCATCTTGATTACATCGGTTTGATAGTATTAACTGTGCCATACCGGTATCACCCAAAGTCATGATGAGTTCCCGTTTGAGTCTGGTTCCTCTTAAGGTTTCTTCCTCATGTCATCTCAGGGAGAGTTTTTCTTGCCACTGTCACTGCTGGCTTGCTCACGAAGGATAAATGTATAAAGCTATAAACTTTATACATTTCTGATGTCTTTAAATGAATATAAATAACATATATTTTTATAAAGCTGCTTTGCAACAAGGTTTATTATGAAAAGCACTAAACAAATAAAATTGAAGGTTTGGTGGCATTGCGTGTTGGCACTAGTCTCTGTTGATCCCATCAGCTTGGCACTGGTATTGAATGGATGCCATTTGCTTGGCAGCATTGTTCTAGTGGCATTGTTGTGGTGGTTTGGGTGTGGTGACATTGGCATTATCTTTGGGTCATGAGATTACAGTTGGCTTGGTAGTACTGGCTGGTGGCATCAGTGTGGTGACCTTTTGGAGTCTCTAGTCACAGTTCTGTCTTTGTTTTTTCACTCCTATTGTTTTGTGTTGATTCAAAAAAAATAAAATGGATAATTATTACCAGTATATGCAGATGTTTATACACAAATAAAATAAGTGTTTGATCATTTCAGCATGCAGATTATGCAACACTAACCACCATGCTTAAGCTTGTCTTAGCTGTTAGCTACGTTAGCTTCATGTTATCTTCAGAGTAAAAAAAAAAAACAAACAAAAAAAAACTTCAGACGCTGAACACAAATTACATTTGTGGCTAAGTGGAAAGCGATTACAGGAACATGAAAGCGATTTTTAAAAGGAACTCATATTGAGTTTATGTTTTCCATTTAGACAAGGCTAAACTGCTCCTGGTTTATACGTGCATAATTGTGAGCCGCTCGTTTTCTCATCCATTTGTTCAGCATGTGTGTGTTTAACACATTGCACAGATCGAGACGCTCTGATGTGGCCGTTTGTGATCCTGCGCCGCTGGTTCTAGTTGCCTCTCGCGGCATGTGAAAGTTGCAGCTTCAAAGTTAGCGAGTGTAAAACGAATAGAGGACAGATGTGAGGACAAACCAACAAAATGTCCTTGCTTTCTGTCTCTCCAATTATTGGCCTTGTCAGTGAAATGTACTGAATTATTAATGCTTCTTTGTAATTTTTGGGTAATTTTTTGCATTTTTGAAAAATATTTTTGTATATTCTATAATGGCTTGTCAAGCGCCAATTGTGTATTTGTGTAATTGTTGTAATTGTGTATCATGTGCAGGAGCGTTTGCCCAAGAACTATGGGGAAAAGCATCCAAACTCTAGGTTTCATTTCTACTTTTGTGTAAATTGTAAATTTACAAAAGAATCACCGCAATTTGTATATTTGTCTGATGATATGTTTGTCAGTTACCGGCCTTGTGTAGCTCGAAGCATCTACTTTTATGCATCCTGTTTCAGTCCTTACTGCGTTTTTATACAGTTTCCATCCATCCATCTAGGAACCTCTGTAGTCCAATAGGAACCGTGGAGGCCAGTGGTGACCTTTGTATTTATTCCCATTTTCACGACCACGGTACAGTAGGACCTCCGGGCAACATTCACACTTGCATTCACACACTACGGGCAATTTGGGAACGCCAATCAACCTAATCTGCATGTCTTTGGATTGTAGGAGGAAAACGGAGAACCTGGAGGAAACCCACCAACCACAGGCAGAACATGAGAAACTGCAAATACGCAAACATGTAAACGCAAATGACACTAAAATTTGCCACAGCTTGGTGCTATTACATACTTGTGGAGGTGATCAAGCTTAGTTCACAAGGTGGCGATACTGAACACTGAAACTCGCACGCCGTCCTTGGAGGAACATGTACAGCTGCACAAAACAGGAGAAAGAGAAAACAAAGATGATGGGATCTTGAGCTTCATTAAATTGTTAATGAATTGTCAGCTTTCATGACAGTTCACCCTATGGCGCCCCTAGTGGCAAGTCTGAGACTTCAGCTTGTGACACACTCTCATGAACACAGTTATGTGTGTAACCGGCCTTGTGTAGCTCGAAGCACCTACATCCGTGAACCCTGTTTCAGTCCTTAATGTGTGAGCGTTTCCATGGTAGCCGATGAGCCACAGTGGCTGAACCGCATTACTAGATGATTTATTGCACACCACCCTCAGGAGGCGCTCTTTCGCCATTTCGTCACCATTTTTAGCTCTTTTTGACTTTTATGACTAAACCAATAAATGCTTTAAATATGCTTGGCCATTTACATATGATTGACATTTATTAGCTAACAACGAACAAACGGCAACACACAGCATGAGCGTGTAAAGAAAATCAACGAAACATCACGGAAATATTACAGGATCTGGCAGAAATTTATAAATGCCACTACACAAGCACAACAGGGTGTTGCAATATCCAAACCACTTTACAGAAGACAACTGATGAGACAGTGGTGTGAAAAATCTTGTGTTAAAATGTTAAAAGAGAGAGAGAGAGAGAAAAAAAAACAGGAACATGAGGCTCCAAAAAATGGAAACCTTCTGGTGAACTCCATTAATATTACATTCCTCTAGAAGGTCAGATGTTAAAACTTTAAATAAATCTGTTTTGACATCAACAGAATAATAGATGAATTGATGATAAGGAGCAGTGTCACATCATCTGGCACCTGAACTGTGTGCTTACACAGACTGGCCTGTAGGGGCGCTGCACTCTAGGAAATAGCATTCAACTTTCACTTGCCTTATGTTCTCTCTCTCTCTCTCTCTCTCTCTCTCTCTCTCTCTGTGTGTGTGTGTGTGTGTGTGTGTGTGTGTGTGTGTGTGTGTGTGTGTGTGTGTGTTTATAACCTGATCCATACATTCATCTAATTAAGAATGACTTCATTATTAATGTTTTTTTTTTTCTGCTGAATTTTTAAAAATAAATATAGTTTAAAGAAATATACTCTGAACTCTGTCTGTGTGTGTGTGTATGTGTGTGTGTGTGTGTGTGTGTGTGTGTGTGTGTGTGTGTGTGTTTTGGTCTCTTATTGATTTCCTTTTTTTCATATTTATGAGGCGCTTTATTTGCACTTATCTTAGCCCGGGTTTTAAACACTTCCTGATCGACCCGTGCCTGCTCAATGCTCTTAAAGGTAGATGCAGTTTACGCAATATTTTAATAATGGATGATTCAGCTGGAAGATCGATCCTGTTCGAGTAAACAAGAATGTCTGAGCTGGCCGGTAAATATTCAGGCGCAAATTAAAGACAGTTCTGGATGCTTCGTGTTAGGGACTTGTGTTTATTTTAACCTTCAGGATGAACTTTGAGAGTTTATGTGGAGTTTGTTGCCATGGTTTGCACTAACGATATAATTTCATCAGTAGATTCAATCTGTACATTATATGTCCATTTTTTATCTTTCTTTTCATATTGTTTAATATTAGTAACTATCTTTGTACCTGCACAGTGAAAAGCTTTTTAAATGCTCCTCCTCACCTTTCTTCAAGTTTCACATGGTTCTGGATTTCTAAGCTGATTTATTAACATTTTAAAAAATTGCATACTTTCATTTTATTATATGTTTGTCTTTTTAAGTACATCAACTATGTAGTCTGTGCTATCTTAAGTAATGGAGACACATAATATCTTGTAGTTTCCACAATTGTAATCTAATACAGATTAAAGCCATCTCAAATTAACTTTAATGAAATATTTCATGAAATTTTGTTTACTGTGCAAAGAAATTGTACTTTATTTTTCTAAATGGATTAAGAAAACCTCACGAAAAATCTAAGTGCCAAATCTAAAAAATCTAAGTTCTAAATGCCAGTGTTTTTCCTGATTACTGTGATTATATCTTTTTTTTGCCACTAAATGTTTTTAACCAAACTCTCCTCTTTAATTACAACATTTACAATGTTTATTAAAGATTCATACACTGACATAATCAATCAACAAAACATAATTAATGCAGTTTTAAATATTAATATGGATAAATGTTCATTCTTGTGACCTTTGACCTTATTTTTTCTTTTAGAATTCTTTTGTTTGAAATAAAAAAAAATTGTGTGTTATTTGCATTTGTATTTAAAGTAACTCTTTGTTTCGACTGAAATTAAATATAAAATATGAGGAAAAACTAACAATTAAATAAACAAATATAAAAACACAAAAGGGTAGAAAACCTAAATCTTAAGCAGACATATTTAAAAAAAGAAATATTAATTATTTAAGTAACTCAGTTCAAGAAAACTCCCGATTAGAATATGTTTAATTTATATTAAGCATATTTATCTCGTGTTTTTTTCTTTACATTGTTTTCATCACAACATTAAACTGTTCTTATTTCTATTTACAACAAAAACAGCATTTAATAATGAGAAGAAAGATAAACTCTCAGCATCATTATTAAAAAATCTCATTAAAAAAGGATTAAAAAGCATTAAGTATTATTAAGTTAACTTTTTTTTAATAATTTAAAAATCTTTGCACGACTAAATGCAGGATTGGACTTGTAGAGGACGGAGTCTGATCTGACAGATCAGACAGGTTCTCCTGAGAGATGAAATACGTAGCGATCTGTGCATAATTTATGATTACAGTTATTCACATGCTTTTATCCAAAGTGAATTATACACCAGGCAGAAGAACGTTCCAGCTCGGAGCTGGTAAAGGAGCGAAGGTGAGACAACAAAGACACAAACAAATGAAAAAATGACAGTGCACATTATTGCTTGTAGTAATAAATGAAAATAAATAAATAAATAAATAAATAAATAAATAAATAAATAAATAAATAAATAAATTCACTTATTGTTTTGGCTCTGTGTGCTGAAATAAAAGTTACATTACTAACATATGTTCATTTTATTTATGTTCAAGTTTAGATTTTCATGATTGCTTGTATATATTATTTTTATATGGATTAAAAATAAATGGATTTATATTTAGTTTTTCTACAGAGATTATTTGTAATTTCCTAATTCTTAAAGACTTAATGTTGCAATTTAATATTGTAAAGTAAATAAATAAATAAATAAATAAATGCGCATCCTGAAGTCTGGAGGAGCCTGAGAACCGGTTAAAGAAGATGAATTTTTTTATTTAAAAATCTAATGATTAAATTATAGAAATAAGTAGATCACAAATATGGAGTTGTAAAGTGGTGCTTTAAAGGGCCAAAAAAGAATTAAGAAAATAAATTCTGTGACAGAAAAACTAAAATTTTAATAAAAAAAAGCAATCTAAATAAATAAATAAATAAACCAAAATGTAAATAGTATAGACAATAATGAATAAATGAATAAATAAACAAATGCAAATAAATAAGCAAATAAATACATAATGTAATAGAAAAGAAGGAAAAAAATACTGATTTTAAAGTAAAACAGGAGAGATTAAAAAATGTAAAAGAAATGTGCAAGATTATAAATATTTTTTTATCCATTTACTTTATTTATTTTTATTTTGTTTGTGTTTTTTTTTATTTTATTTTAGAAAATTTTGCCATGAAACAAGACCCTGACTAAGGCTCTCTTGATCTCCTTTTCCATTACACACACACAGACACACACACACACACACACACACACACACACATACACACACACAGACACACACACACACACACACAGACACACACACACACGCACACACACACACTCACGCACACACACACACTCCTCTCATCTCCCTACAGTTTGATGAATGATCTGCTGAAGCTGTTCCTGTTAATCATTAGGCCTCTCTAAAGGGACACAAAGGGGAAAGAGGAAAAGGAGGAAGCGCTACATGATGTCAGTCAGCTTTACAAAAAGCATCTAATAAACACTTGCAGGAAGACAAATAAACTTTCTCTCTCTTTTTCGTTTTTTGCAGATATTTGATAAAGTCTCTGGAGCTTACCTTCATGTCCAGGATTTAAACTCCTGCAGTAAATCCAACATTCGGGGGAAAAAATCCAAAATCCTGCGTCCTGTGCTTGGTGTCTTAAAATCAAGTGAGTAAATAGTGTATATGTGTGTGTGTGTGTGTGTGTGTGTGTGTGTGTGTGTGTGTGTGTGTGTGTGTAAGCGCAGGCCTGAGTGTGTACACTGACGCTGCTGCAGTAGGAAAGTGCTACGCCGTCCTGCAGCGCGTCCTGCACCCAGCGAGTGCTACATGCAGAAGTGCTGCAGCTGATTTTATTCCCGTTATCCATTCCTAAAAAATTCGTAGGATGTGGAATCTCATTAGGAGAAGAAGCAACATCAACACTTTTCCTGCCCTGTCCATAAGCAACGCTAAGCAACACACGCATCACTTAATAGATCATTAACCAGCAACGTGCTGCTGACACAGGGCTTTCCTTTCCACATCTTCTCTCCTCTCTCCGCTACAGCCGGCGCAGGACAATACCACCGACCCGGGGCTAATGCGCTCCTTTATTACCGCATTATTACTATCGCATTTATTACTGCGTTATTGTGATTGCACTTATTATTGCGCTGCTTTTATCGTACTGGTTACTGCTTTGCTGCGATTGCATTCATTGTAGCATCAGTGTTATCGCATGTGTTACTGCATCAGTGTAATTGCATTTAGTGCTGCTTTACTGTTCCCGCATTTATTACTACATTTTTATTATTATTATCACTTTTATCACTGCAGCACTACCACATTTAATATTGGGTTGTTACTGCCTTTACTACTACATCACTACTGCATTTAGTACTGCACTGTTATTACATTATACTGATCTCAATGCTGCATTTATTACTGCATTATTACTGCATTATTACCGCATCATTATTAACCCCATTATTACTGCGTTTTTATTATTATTATTATTATTATTACTGCTTTTATCACTGCAGCGCACTGCATGTAACACTTATTGCATTTATTACTGCACCACTACTGCATTTATTCCTGCACTGTGATTACAAATTACTGCATTAATTTCTGCGTTCATATCGCATTCACTAATCTGTCACTACTGTGAGTCTTCCTGAACTATTACTGCATCGCTACTGCGTTCGTTCCTGCACTGTTTTTAAATCACACCTACAACATCACTGCATTTATTACTGCCTTATTAAGGCATTATTCCTCCATCATCATTCCTGCACTTTGATCGCATCACTCCTACAGCACTACTCTGTATATTACTGTGGTATTATCGCCTTTATTCCTCCATCGCACGCTGTGTTTCTTCACTGCGTCATTGCTCGTGTGAGTAGATATGAACATAATACAGTAAATAGATCATTATTTGTAATAAATAGTTGACACCGTCTTGATAATCATCACTCCGCATAAGTGATGAGCATCGTAACGATGGAGGCTTGTGCTGGGGATGATGCAACATTTTCATTCTCAGGGTTTGGAGTAAATTGTGCTGCAATTTATGATGTTTCTGTTTTGTATTAAACAATATTTTTAAGAAAATGGTACATACACACACACATAAAGAAAGAGAGAGAGAGAGAGAGAGTACAGAAAACTACAAGCAGCAACATATTAATCAGCTGATATTTACATTATAACTGTAATTATTTATTATTATTTTTAGTGCACAGATGTGAAATGCAACGTAACCACAATTCTGATTTAATAACACATTTTATTTATAATTTATCTAATATTTTAGCCTTATTGCATAAGGGGACCTAATACAGAGAAAGGAGGAGAGAGAGAGAGAGAGAGAGAGAGAGAGAGAGATGCCAAAAGTGTCCACATGGGGGCAGAGTGTGGCGAGTTTTCGCCTTTTTTCAGACCTCTAAAAGCTCCGATAATAAACAAGGCACACACACATACACACACGTACACGTACACTCACCCACGCACGCACACACACACACACGCACTCACACAAACACGTACACATATCGTGCCATCATCATGAAACGGAGCTCATAGAGGTTTAAAACAAAGACAAAAACATGCAATAATAATAATAATAATAATAATAATAATAATAATAATAATAATAATACCTATGAACGTTTATTAATGACCTTATTTAGGAATGTTACTATTAATATACAGGGGGATATTTATTTATTTATTTATTTATTTATTTATAAGAAATCAATTAGAGAATGATATAGTATAAAGGTACAGTATATAAGTTTATACATTTTAGACGAGTTGTGTGTGTATTGATTAAGATTTATTTTGTTGTGCTATTAAATTTTAGGCTAGTTGTGTGTGTGTGTGTGTGTGTGTGTGTGTGTGTGTGTGTGTGTGTGTGTGTGTGTGTGTGTGTTGATTGGGTTGATTATTTCTTTCTTTCTTTTTGCTTACTTTTGTTATTCTATATTAGACTAGTTTCGTGTCTGTGTGTGTGTGTGTGTGTGTGTGTGTGTGTGTGTGTGTGTGTGTGTGTGATGAGAGGGATGATTAACTATTTTATTATTTTATTTTATTACCTACAGGCATGAAAGTATAAAAAGAGGAAAAAAAATATTATATCCTTGTTGTTCGTTTTATTTTATCGCGTTTCAGTGGGAAAATAAATAAATAAATAAAGTAGGTAAATACGCATTTATTTAGATTTAGATTTCAGTCTAATACCTATAGTGTGTTTAGAGAGAGACAGAGACAGAAGCTCTGAGGCAAAGCACCAAGAACAGAAGAAGGGGGGCAGTGGGCGGGACTATGTAAATCTAGCGCTAATCTGCGTCTCTGATAGGACTGGAGTGCGCTCTTGGGGACACACCTCCCGCCCTGACGTCACAGCTGTCCGCGAGTATAAAAAGCCGGGCCAGGTTTCGGGCCGAACAAGAAGCGATCAGGAATAAGGAGGAGCGATCGGGAGAGAGAGAGAGAGAGAGAGAGAGAGCGAGCGAGCCGTTACAGAGAACGCACGCGCGCACACACACGCGCACAGAAAAGCGCACGCGACAGCAGCAGGAGGAGGAGCGCGCGGGCTCATAAGCGGGCACGCGGAGGAGGAGCGGGTGCGCGCTCGATCTGTCTCTCTGCGGTGCGGAGCTGGAACACAGAGCTGCGTCTGTCTCTGCTTTAATCCTTTATTCTTTTATTTCTTTTTTTTTCTTTTTTCTTTTCGGATTCACACCAGAGGGACTGGAGCCCTTTGTGTATTTCTTCTTCTTCTTGTTTGTTGTTGTTGTTGTTGTTTTTTTTAAACCTATTTATGTTCCAAGTTCGGACCTGAGATTTGTGCACTGACTTTTTTTCTTTTCCACCTCCGTTGCGTTTTTTTCCCTCCTTTTCCTTTTCATGCAAGTCGTGCACCAACTCGTGCATTATAGTTTTTTTTCTTTTTTAAAAAAAGAAAACAAGTTCCTTTGTGCTGTTTAATAATTTTTTGATTATCATTATTTTAACATTTTCCCCGGTGTCGGTGTAAAAGTGGAGGACTTACCCAGAGTGTTCCATACGATTTGAGTAGAAGGAGAAGGAGAGGTGCGTTTTTGCCAGGCTTAAGCAGACGCACACGCAGACGCAGACACACAGCAGCGGAGACGCGATGAGCGCCGAGGTGCTGCCCACAAGCCCGCTCGGCCTGGTGGACTACGTCAACGACTTCGACCTGCTCAAGTTCGACGTGAAGAAAGAAGCACTGCACGGGGCGGTGAACGGCGGGGCGCGTGCCTGCCCCTCACGCGTGCAGCAGCCCCAGGGCTCGGTGTCGTCCACCCCTCTCAGCACGCCGTGCAGCTCGGTGCCCTCGTCGCCCAGCTTCAGCCCCACAGAGGAGCACAAGAGCAACCTGGAGGAGCTCTACTGGATGCCCGGTGGCGGCTACCCGCAGCACGTCGACCCTCACGCGCTGGGCCTGACGCCTGAGGACGCCGTGGAGGCCCTGATCGGGCATGCTCCACCGCCACACGTGCAGCAGCAACAACAGTTGCAGCAAGGAGGTGGTTTTGAGGGTTACAGAGCTGCCATGCATCATCACCATCATCACCATCAACATCCTCACGCGCAGCACCATCCTCACGCGTACGCGACACTCCAGCAGCACTCGGACGACCTGCACTCTCACACGCAGCAGCAACAGCACCCTCATCAGCACCACAGTCAAGACCCGGACAGCCCGTCTCCCACCTCCCCTCAACTCCATCACCACCGCCACCACGCGCAGCACGGCACCCACCACGGCCATCACGCTCACCACCACCACCATCAGCAGCAGCATCACGGCAGCGGTAGCGGCGGCGCGCTGAGCCTCCTGGGCGTTGATGAGCGCTTCTCAGACGATCAGCTTGTCTCCATGTCCGTACGCGAGCTCAACCGGCACCTGCGTGGCTTCTCCAAGGACGAGGTGGTGCGTCTGAAGCAGAAGAGGCGCACACTCAAGAACCGCGGCTACGCGCAGTCCTGCCGCTTCAAGCGCGTCCAGCAGAAGCACGTCCTCGAGAGCGAGAAGACGCAGCTCCTCAACCAGGTGGAGCAGCTCAAGCAGGAGATCGGGCGCCTGGCGCGAGAGCGGGACGCCTACAAACTCAAGTGCGAGAAGCTGACATCAGCGGCCGTGGGTTCCGGCGCAGCGGGCGGGTTCCGCGAGGCGGGTTCCACCAGCGACAACCCGTCTTCACCAGAGTTCTTCATGTGAGTTCTTTTCCTGGGTTCCGTCTCCGTCCTCTCCTGTGCCGAAGAGACTCCGATACTAATCGACATTATATCATGATTATTCTACTAATAACTTACAACAGCAGCTGTACTCTTCATATTAGAAAGAAAAATAACCCACAAACAATAATAATAACAGCAACAATAATAATAATATCAGTAATAATAATAATAATAATGTTACTCTAATCATCTCCATCCATGAGCAAGTTTTTTAAAAATAAAAATCTTTTTTATTTTGTTTTAAATCAGAATTACAGGTTAAGGTTTTTTATTGTTTTACTTTTAAGGTGTGGTTTTGTTTTTAAACCAGAATCATGCAAGTACAATGCAAGTTTGGATTTCTTTCTTTGGAAAAGTAGTTGCTTTTAGATAAACCATAAACAAACACACACACACACACCCTGATTTTTTTTCTTTTCATTTGATAGCACAAAAAATAAAAAATCATTACGATCACAACGTTGAATCGAGACAGAATCGAGACGCGTGGCGCGCTGCGTGTTTGTTCAGCGCTATAAGTGATTTATTTCTTACGTCTCTTTGATTTTTAGAGCGTTAGCACCCTGCTCAGTCGTTCAGGACGGAAAAAAAGACTTAATACTGATGCTAAGAAGAGAGAAAGAGAGAGAGAGAGAGAGAGATAGAAAGGAAGAAAGAGAGAGATAGAGGACCTTTGGACTTTGTTTTTTTCTTTGGACTTCTCTCTCTTGGGTCCAATATGTCCTTGTTTTTTCGTCTTCAGAACAAGACAGTATGCAAAACTTTTATGCAACATCTCATCAGTTTATTGCCTGCTTGGTTAAATAAAAGTAAAGAAAAAAAAAAACACAAGATGAATATACTGCATTAAAATATTAATCCTGCATGCTGGACATGTACGGTAATAATTTCTATTTTGTACTTCCTTGTTTATTTTTTCTTCTTCGTGTATCTTAAATAGCATGTTGTTGTTGTTCTCTCTCTTTGTTTGTTTGTTTGTTTTATTTTGTTTGTATTTTTTTCTTGTTTCTTCCCATCAATGATGTTTTTTCTGGGACTTTAGACATGAACCGGTGGCCACATCACCAGTTACCACGGTTGTTTGTTTGTTTGTTTGTTTGTTTATTCATTTGTTAGTTCGGCGGCTTGTAAATACATGCAACAGCAAAAAACAAAAAAAAAAACAAGATTAGCTAGATAAAAATACGTTCAGTGCAGCTTTTTGGATTATAAGATTTATTTTTTAATAATTTTTTTTTTGCAGTTGCATGAAAAGTCAGCCGCGTTTGTATATCGAGTGCACTTTTTACATTATTTTTCCTTTTTTTATTATTTTTTTTGCAGACCGTCCTCAAGGAAGACATAACAAAGGAACACTCTGTGTTTGACTTGATACACTTTGCATTTGCATCGCAAGGTCATGCAATAAGAAAGAGAAAACAAAATGCACGTTTTACAAACTCACACATTCTCACACACACACACACACACACACACACACACACATGCAAATCCAGGATGAAATTCCTTGAGGAGCGGTTTTCTCGCTCTGCAGACGCCGGGAGTCAAGCGTTGCTCGTGTTTCCTTTCTCGACTCGTAGCAGGAAGCGTGCAGTTTTGTTACGTTGCATAATCCATATCTGTTCTATAATGCGAGCAAATATCTACAAGTCTCATCACTTTCTACTCAAGTTTTTTTTTTTATGGTTATTTTTACTTTCCTGTCAGTTTCATGAGCTGAAAATTTCCAGAAATGAAAACGAAATCAAAGCGATTATAATTCTAACAATTTCTAAAATCAGGGGTTTGAATTAATTTTTGTTTGTTTGTTTTTCAAACTATAATTTTCACTTTCTTGTACCGAGTTTGAGCGAACAATGTTTGCGCGATCAATTGTTTAATGTTTTCCTGTAATTTTTTTTTTCTGCCGGTCAGTTAAAAAAAATTTTAAAAAAGGATTCAGGTTTTGCAAAATAAAAAAAAAAAACTTCAAATGAAAATGTTCTTATTCATGTTATTATTATTTGTATTGTTTTTTTTTTAATTATTATTATTATTTCTTTTCTCTCTGTTTTCTGAGATTCTGGTTCTGCTGGCCAGATGCATTATAGTTATAGTTATAGTTATTGTTTATTTTTTAATAATTAAATTAACAGAACTTGTCAGATCATATTGAATAAGCGCATGGTGCTTGCATTTAAGAACTGTTGTTAAGAAAAAGAAGAAACAAAACAAACAAAAAAAGAGTCGTGCATTTAATCTTGTTTTTTATTTAGTTACTGATTCAACTGTGTTGAAATCAAATCTGAAACTGCAGCAGCGGGTTGTTGTTTTTGTTGGTTCATTTTCTGTCTTAATGCAAGAGGATCAATTTTCAATCCTGTTTATATATAAAATAAATGAGAGAGAGAGAGAATTGTTAAATTTGAACTTCCATTCAGGCTGGTTTCTGTTTCATCTTATTCATTTTTGTTTTTTTGGGTTGTCGTTTTATGGAAGAAAATGGTTTCCTATTTTGCTTATTAAAGTCATTGAAATGGCCGTTGTTTTCTTCTGGTTGTTCTTTCGAGTTAATTTTTTTTCTGTGAAAGAATTATATTGCATCCAACAATTCAATTATTGAAAGGAAAAAACAGACACATGCAGAGAGAGAGAGGAAGTGAGTAGAAAAGCAGAAACCCAACAAACAACACTTACTTTTATGAATAATATAAATGATTAGTAATAATTAAATAGGACTAAAAACTGTAAAAAGTGATCGTGTGTGTGTGTGTGTGTGTGTGAGAGAGAGAGGTGGAGAATCACTTAATTCAGTTTAATTCAGTTTAATTCAGTTTAATTCAGTTTAATTCAGTTTAATTCAGTTTAATTCATTGTCAGACATGGGCAGTGTGTAAAGTCCTCTTCTAGCAACATCAGGAAAATGTGTGTGTGTGTGTGTGTGTGTGTGTGTGTGTGTGTGTGTGTGTGTGTGTGTGTGTGTGTGTGTGTGTGTGTCTTGTTGATGTCCCCACAAGGATTATCTGACAGAAGTGAATTCTTTAATTTTAATGTATAAAAATAAAACTGCGGACATTTTCTTTTTGCTACTGAAGTCAGGATTAGAGAGTAGATCTTGAAGAGGATAATAAGACAGACGCGCGTGTGTGTGTGTGTGTGTGTGTAAGAGAGAGAGAGAGAGAGAGACGAGGCCTTCTCAGTTTTGTCCTGACCTGCCCTTTGCGCGCTGACTTGTGCACAAATCCAGTGAAGCGCGTGTGTTCAGTAAAAGGAGATCTTTGACCTCTGCAGCAGCGCGAGGCTCCGCTGTGGGAATGCTGTGATTAACCCTTTCATTACACACACACACACACACACACACACACACACACACACACACACACACACACACACACACACACGTCTCAGGACTGCATAGAACACCGTGGATTAATCAGCTGTATAACTAGCAGATCAGTACGGTGTGTTTCACTCACACTCTGAGAGCTCTGTTTATTCAAAACTCATCACCATAAGGAATAATACAAGTGTGTGTGTGTGTGTGTGTGTGTGTGTGTGTGTGTGTGTGTGTGTGTGTGAGTGTGTGTGTGTGTGTGTGTGTGTGTGTGTGTGTGTGTGTGTGTGAATTGGTTTGTATGAGTGTGTATGTGAGTGAGTGAGTGAGTGAGTGAGTGTGTGAGTGTGTATGTGAGTGAGTGAGTGAGTGAGTGTGTGTGTGTGTGTGTGTGTGTGTGTGTGTGTGTGTGTGTGTGTGTGTGTGTGTGTGTGA